>OX424573.1:168275814-168370814 GCA_949152435.1 Gastracanthus pulcherrimus
TTTGGACATTTTTGTTTTTATATAACTAATGTACTACATTGCAGCAAACACTTTTTTGGCAACCAAAAGCAAGAGCATAAATAAATATAGTACAAGTTTGTAATTGTGTAATTACAAGTTTTTCAACAATACATGTAAGCATATGGTCGAGGCTTTTTCAGAATGAAGACATCCTGAATTCTGTTTCTAGATTTTTTTTTAAATTATAACTTCACTTCTTGTATACATAATATTTAGACATCCAATTTCATGCGTTTATGTTAATAAATTTTGACTAGCTTGTGAAGCGCTAATCAAGACATTCTACGCGTCTGTTTACCAAATAACAAATAGATCTTGTAGCTAAAGAAGACTGTTAAATTTTTATTTATAAAATTAAGCTACACTACCAATTAAATAAAATACAGCTACTCATAATCTTAAAAAAATAATATTTGCCACATAATAAAACGCCCAATCAAAGTTATTCACAAGTGCGAATACATCGCAGCATCTAAACCATAAATCTCTCGCAAAACAACAAACATCCTCGCATCTAAAACGCACCTATACCGTAAAAAAATCTACTCAACCATCCCACCGCACTTTTATCGACCAATGCTGATTTTTCCGCGTTCACCTCTGCACAACACTTTTGCATAGGCGCCCAAATCACGTGTTCCGCGCGCCACCCGCGCGCTCGTCGATCGGCGTTGCGCAACGCAATCGCTTCTGCGCCTATATACACGCGAACGCGATCGTTCGAACAAAAAAGAACGACGGTGGGCGTGATGACGATGATGATGCCCCATCGCGAAATGACAGCCGCGCGAAAGTACGCGCGCTACCGGGTGTACGCGCGTTCTACATCACACAATCGGCAGCCGTCGCATCGTTACGGACCGGCAACTGCGCGATTCTCGACAATTTTTCTGGGCTTTTGTTTGCGTAGCTTTCTAACTCGTGCCTGCTGCTGTCGGAGCTGCGCTTTTTTTTACTGTCGCGTGCTATTTAGACTTTTGTTTCGTGTTGGCGGGCATTTTTATTGAGGAGGGCGAAATTGGGGTTGTGTAGGGATATTGTTGGGTTATGGAGATTCGGTGTTATTATTGGGTGAAGAAGAGAATGAATATATGTTTAATAAGAAAATGTATAATATATTTATGTAATGATAAAAAATAAGCAAAAACTGTAAAATAATTCATATTAATTTTTGGGGAAATGGTTTAATTCGTTTTCTTATGCTATTGACCATATTAATATAGAATGATTGTTCTTATGGTTGAAGAATTGAACCGCGTCGAGTTTCGATATAACACTATTTATTTTAACTCGACATAGAATATATAACACTTATGTTTTTAGAGAAGTTAGCAATTAAGTAATAATTATAACAGTGATTAAATTGGAAATGTTATGTACTGTGAAATGTTTGTTTTAAGTGCCCTTGAAACGTACCCGATATATAATTAAAGTATTGAAAGTGTTGTGCACTCCGCAGAAGTTGAGATGAATCTATTCAATTTTGCTGATGTGTGGGTCCCTGGTGGATATTGATCTCATTAATAGCTAGCCATTAATAGCTGATTTTGGTTCTTCACAGGTTTTTTATTATAATAATTTTGGCCAAAATTAGCTATTATAATGGCTACATACTGACTATTAATGAAATCAATTTTCACCAAAAAGTTGTCGAATTTCTTTCAGTAGTAAAAAGAGGAGGTGCGTCACTGTTCATGAAATAAAAATTGAGTTATATCGTTGGTCAAATAAGTCTTATCCATTGAGACATGCCATGTTTAGGAAAAGTTCATCTCGAGCACACGCGAGGAGAACGCCCGCCAAACGCGTAAATGTTGAAAGCGACAAAAAAAGGCGGTTAATAAATCATCAGCTGATCGATGAGTCATGTGTAACGAAAGTATTTTCCACGGATGAGTGAAAGCCTAGTAGAAGAGTTTTGAGGTGTTTAAATAAATTGTGTCTTGTCTGAGGAATTCGTCATCTACATACATGAAAAAGATGACCTATTGTCAGTATGTAGTCACGTACGTCAGAAAAATAAATTGAGATGTTTGAGATGATTATTTTCTGTAATAATATAACTTTATTAAAATTAAAAAATTACCGCTAAAAAATAAAATACAAAAGAGAAATTCCTATTATAGAATACGAAAGAAACGGCAATATAAAAATTTAAATAGATTAAATATAAAATCTTAATATTATTAAACCGTAATAAGAAGTATTAATTTCATTACATTTGCAATAAAAACCACTTAACTCTACTAATCAAACATCTAATCAAACAACTGCATGAAAGAAAAATGAATCTAAAAGCCCGCGATCACGATCCTCAATCTCGCACTTTCGTCCAACACGATCGAAAGTCGCGTCATCGCTCTATACGCGGGAAAATAAAAAGCCCGCACGGAAAACAGAAGCTAAAATCTCGTCATCACGCGGCAACAACCTGTAATTTCGTCCCCGCTCGTCCGCCGTCGTTCCGTTCATCGCACTGCAAAAGTAGGCTCCAGTCCGTGTATATAGAAGAGGGACTCGCGGTAATTGGCAGCAGCAGTAGCAGTAGCAGCAGCAGCAGCAGCAGCGCCAGTCGCTTTGGACTTCTCACGACGCGACCAGAGAGAGAAAGAGACACTGAGATTTTCATCTGGCTCGGTCACGAGCAGCACGGAGCGCGTCATAAAGAGCGCGAAATTCCGCGCGAGGCCAATTATTGGGCGGCGAGAGAAGAGCGAAAATTTGTACCGAGCGTCCCTGCGCGCGCGCAATATCGCGAGCTCCGCATCTCTTCTGCTGATCCTTTGACCCGGCTCGTAAAGCACGAGGTTGGTGGTATATCGGGCTGCGGAGTGACAATGCCTTGTGCAAGGTGCATTATACATAGTTTTTGTTGGAGTGGGATCGCGCGCACTTGTTGGGGTCGTTTTGAGATTTGTCGGAGGAGATTCGAAGGTATTTGAATTGTTGATTGTAGTACGCGGATACAATGTAGAAAATTATTCTGTGAATGGGTGGCTGTTGGTTTTATGAATTTTGCTTTTTGCTCGTTTCTTTTTAAAGTGAATTTAGTAATGTAAAAATAATTATTTAGTACATAGAAAAATACTAAAATAGATTATTAGTCTTAGTTCCTAGTCTTCTACTCCAAAATATTTAACCCGATGACTGCAAAATTTTTTCTAGCCAAAGCAAATAATTTTTTCAGTGTAAATGATTTTTTTTATTTAAAACATAGGATAAATACGCAAATTTGAGCGTTACAAAAATGATGCATATTTGTACAAAAAATCGGTTGTCATGTTATTTCTGGTAGTAAAGTGTTTCTTATATTGCTAAGGTAATACCCAATTATTTTAGAATTTGTCCTATAATAAAAATGTTATTGCAATATCTCTTGAATAATAGGTTGGTTAATATATTGAGCAAATGCAGTCAGCGGGTTAATTTTTTAATAATGGGAGCTAATATACTGAATAATGCAATAGTCCTCGCACAGCCATTTCCCAAAGCATGTATTTATAAATCAATACAAATTATTATACATACACTTACGACATGAAGAAGGATATTTAGTAAAGTAGAAATGTCTGTAACTCACCTGTAACATAAAACAATTTCAAATTACATACATATTCAAAGTTAATATAAAATAAAAAAATTTGATTTGATAAATATATAAGAAATATTTTTATAAAATATTCGTTCTACTTATATAGCTAGCAGTGGTATAATAATCAATTTATTCAAATTAGAGCAGTAAAAATGACATAAAGTATATAGGCCCTCAAAAAGCTTCAGCTTGATACGGCACCAAACGCTAAAGCCGCCATAAATCTAATTTGAGTTAGTTTAGCATATAATAAATCAAACCCTTTTAATAAAAAATTGAATCTCAAATAAACACAATTACTCGCAACGTCGAACAACCACGCTCAATTCGCTCGCTAATAAAAATTTCCCGCTCCGGTAGCCCGAGTACACGCAATTCTTTTTTCTCCCTCCCAAGAAACGCGCCAGCAGTGTACATTCAGAAGTCAAATGTTTGAGGAGAGTCGTGGCGCCGCGCCACGGTTAATTAGAAAGCAATTATAGCGCGGGGGGAAAACGCGGAGCGAGATAATTATAACGCGCAGGATTTCCGCGCCTCGCGACCACGCTACACTGCTGCAGCTGGAGCTGTACAGTGTATTATACGGTTCGCGTCGCCCGTTCCGAGAGAGAGAGAGAGAGAGGGAGAAACGTTTTGGCGCGCGCTTTTTCTCATGACAAATGGCGGAAGATTGCGAACTTCTTTAATGGTAGTTTGCATTTTTTTTTCCTGCGCTCTCCGCCCGGTGCTGGTGTTCTCGTGAAAACAGAATCGTGAAATCGCTTGCTGCTGACGCGCGGCGTTCTCATGGGCGTAAGGCTTTTTTAAAAATTGTATATTAATGAGAGCGAGGAAGTCTTTTTCGTTTCAAATACTTTATGCAAGCGTGAGATTCGCAAATATGGTAGCTTGGTTATGCATTTAGACACATTTTAAAGAATGTAATCAATGCGTTACTAACATTAGTAAATCGTTGGTATAATAATTAAGAAATATGATAATGCTATTAAAATAAATCTCAATTAGTAAATAAATGTAAAAGGGGAGTGCAGAAGTGGTGACAAGCCTGTAGACAAATGTAATTTAGAAATAAAAAAATAAAGTTTTGGAATTCGCACGATAATCGGTGTGAATTTATTTATTTGAAAATCAGATAAATAATACAATCAAGAGTTTTAAATAATGTAAATAACTTTTTTTCTCGTATTATACATATGCTAACTCTGATGAAGAGTTATCGAAAACTCATAGAAGCAAATCATTTACAATTTTGAAGTGGAGGATTTCAAGGAGTGAAGCAAATTCAAGGAATTACGCAGCTTTACTGGATTTATAACGAAGTCTGACTGGATATCGCCAAATTAGTACAATTCTGCCCTGATCACTTGCTTATCGTAGTGGCGCTCTTATCGATTTTACAGGAATTCGCAGAGTCTCTCGTAATTGTCAATTAGTATTGAAGCTACCCTAAATCCGTACAGTCCCAACTCCATTTGATGGGGAAACTATAGTAACTGTAGAACAGAGCCTATTTGTGTTTAATTATTGTCCAATTATATAATTTTTTAAATTTTATTTGTAAAATATATAATTTGCACTTGCAAAATATATAATTTGTGAAGAAAGTGCGAAAGTAGGAAAGAATATGCGTAAATCTCTTCACTGTATATTGCGCGATTGCGCTTGTATGCGGGAAGACCGAGGTGTGACACAAAGCAAGCCTCGGAGTCAAGTGAGCTTTCTATATATTTATATCATAAATAAAACATTTATATTAATTTCTCTTGTATAATAAAGTTGTGCAATTTAACAATGATATTATTATATAAGTAACTTAAGTAATATAAATGTTTTACTTAAGTTAAAAATATATGGGAAGCTCACTTTACTTCGAGGCTTGCTTTGCTCGGTCTCCCCTAGTTAAGTATTCGGGCATAAGAGATGAAAGTTATGCGTAAAAAAGTTACGCGTATATAGAGCGCAAAAACGTGATAATTTTGTAGCGCGACGATGCCTGGCGAACTGCCCAGAAATGAATATATTAAAATAATCTAATATCAGTCTTAAACTTTTATGGTTCTTTAATAGTTAAGCAAAACGTTTATTGAAATATTTAGCTGAAATTTCTACTTCGGACCATAGATACATTCAAATCTTATAAAATGTACAAGAGCAAATAACAGTACAAGGTATAGACTAGGACAAATTGAACATTAACGCATACCCTTAAAGTTAAAGAACAAATGTAATTGAAATGAATAAAGGGCTAAAAGTTTTTAAATAGTTTGCTGCAACCGTTTATTTGATGACCATACACTAATTACAAGAGCAAAATTGTTTAATCAATGGTAAAAATTATAAGGCTCATAATATAAAGTATTCATTTTAAGCCCCAGTCTCTCCTACATACAAGTACACTCAAGCACGTTTTCGTTTTAAACAGATGACACCGAATTCTCGCATACTGTTCAAACGGATTAAGTCAGGTGCGCGCGCGGACGCGCGTATGTCAGGTTATTTACAAGAGTCAGTAGAATTCCGCGTGCGTGCGGCTTGGTAACGCGTATAGTTCTGACGCACGAACGTTTGTACTCCGCGTTGCTTGTAATTTCGCAGCCGCGTGCATAGAGCAATATGTGCCGCCGCTAGATGCTCGAGATTGAGCCAAGGAAGCAGAAATTCCGTGGTGACTTGTGCGATATTCGAAAATGTTTAATTGCTTTTTGGGGGTTTGCGGTGTTGAGAACTTCTGTTACAACAATTTCTGAAAGATTAGCATATATTTGAAGAGTTCTATTTACCATGTAACCAACGAGAAGCAGAACAATCCTCAGGAAATAAATGTACAAAAGTCAAGTGAATTATATATTTTTTTATTTTATCTAACACAAGTTGCTGTTTCGATATTACCCATTGGTGTATGTTGCTATTTTTACAGAAAGACGAGCGAGTATAAATCTAAGTAAACGTTTCCTTGAATCGTACTAAGAAAAGATTTACTTAAATAAAGTAAATATTTCTTAAATTTAGTAAATATTTATTGAATTGATGAATACCAGTCTAAACATAATTAAATATAGTAAATACTATTATCAAATAAATCTTTTCTTAGTACGATTCAAGGAAACGTTTACTTAGATTTAACAAATTTATTTTCAGTGCAACACTATATCGAAGAGTGCACAGCAGACACAAGTCTATAGCAGATCCTCGTAATAAAATCAGAAATGTCCAATTTCCCCGTTTGTTCTTCGCTCTTCTAATTGTATGTACACCCTGTTGCATGGGATTCCTTCAAGAATTATTTAAAGGAGGATGCTCACAGATTTATAATATTTGAACCGTTTGAAGGGGAACGTATAAAACTAATACTATTGTTTAGTGCTCCACAAAACATGAATTTAGAAAAAAAAATTGATTCCCTTATGTGTGGGGAAAGTTGAGGAAAACGCGGGGACAATTCGTAAAAATAAGTAGATATTCCCGAGTATGGTTAGACTTTTTACGTTGCTTTAAATGGGACAAATCCATAGATAATATTTTTTTCAGCTTTCCCAGCACTTAAGGGTATTAATTTCTTTTATAAAATTCATTTCTAAATGAGCTTTAAACGATGGTGTTGGTCTCATACGTTCCCTTGAAGGGGCCGCTATGGGTATCCTCCCTTAGTGCCACGAAGTTATGCATACATTGACGTTTTGTACTATGAAGTTAGGCATGTCTCAACTTCTGTCTCGTGAAAGTACATATGGAGTATAAAGTGCACCTGTATACAACTTCATAGCGTAAAAATTTAAAAAATTATGGAAAGAATCCATTGCGGCAGGGTGTGTAATTCCTAGGACAAATACCGTGGGACTTTCAAGTTCCCAGAAGTGCACCCATTCTGTCCAAGTAGACATGTATCTAATCTTTAGCACTCTCAGACAGGTAAGAGAAACTACAACTATTTTTTTCTGCTTGACAAAATACTAATATTTTATTGGGTCGCAATTTTAGGTTTTCAAGTGAGGATGAACAAGTTTGATACAGGCTCGGTATTTCTAATACATATCAAAATCAGGAATTAAGACTAACATCAATATCTATAACATCAAAAAGAACTATTGTAGAAAGATAAACCGTATACATGCATCAGACACACAAATACAATATTGTGATCCTGTTTTAGACGCACTAGGAGTACCAACCAATTAATCTATTTACATTCACTCGGTCATCGAACAAAGCTCATCCAACGATGGCCCAATCTTTCTGACTCCCCTTCCTCCTCCACCTTCCAATTTCCACAATACCTGCTGAGCCTCCTTCGTAGGTTTGATACCACGCAGCCGCACGAAATTACGGTGCGGCATTTTCGTTCGTTTGCAGCGAGAAGAGAAAGCTCTTCCATTAAGCGAGCGCAGAGGATCGCGCAGAGCCGCTCGCGATATTTAGACATTCAGCGACAAAAGGGAAATCCAATCAGCCGGGAAAACGCGATTACAACCCAGCCTAAACGCCGTAATTAGACCTTCGCCTCTAAATTGTTTCGCCTGAGATGCGCGCGGTACCGCACGTCTGGCTGCAGTACGGCGCTTTATGGGGTTATTCTGGGCTTGAGCTCGCTGTCTGAGGCTACTTTTCATTAGCGCTGTCGTGGGACTTGATGAATATTGGCGTTTATTAATTAATCGACCAAAGTTAGTATTAATCTTACTGTGATGCGAAGGATTATCAAGATGAAATGAAATATTGATGATGATAAAACGAATTTTTAAATATTGTATGATTTACTTAGATAAATCTTCTTAATTAAGAAATTCAATGATCGCCATTATTTTAAAATTTACATGAAACTTTATTCCTTTCAGACATAAATTTTTATATTATGTCAATTCACCTGAAATTCTACATATATATATATGAAAAATTTCTCGGGACACTTTGAGCAACTGTATAGTGTAGCTGTTGTCCTATAATAAAAAGTTAAGTTAAGACGCCTAAATACCATAGATATAGACAACAATATATATAGTAAACGAGAAAACTAACCAACCTTTGTAATATTTATTTGGAAAAACTAAACAATATCTGGATCTTATTAAATTTGAGGAGGTAGATTCTAATACTGTACAGTATCTTAGTAAAAATAATTAGTTCTTAAAAATTGGTTAATATTTATTGTTATTCATATTCTATGACGTAGTTAAGCTACTTTCTTACAACAGAAACATATATATATATATATTCAACATGTATATATTCAATAATATATTCTTATACATCAAATCATATTATTTTTATTATACTAATGCTCTGTAAAATTCAGTTATGCCATACGGGTGATACGACCATTGTAAATAAGCATGATATCAATCAATCTCTCTCACATACTATCCGCTTTCTCGTCATAAATTTGTTCAAGGATCAACAATGTACCAATTATTAGTTACCTCCAAACCAACATTTATACGTAATATTTTCGAGTATATAGATGATGGCGCCCATAAATACCAATTGCCCAGATCTTAATCTTATAAGTTTCCGATATGCGGAATAAGGAACTCAGATGTACGAGCATTCATTTCTCGTCACCACCGCTCTCCTGTACCAGCCTTTACCCCCTAGTTGTATTGAGTCTATATCTCTTGCAGCATTTAAAAATGTTCTATTCGAATATCTACAAGATTCTAATACTGCGTAGCTCTCATGTTTTATAATTTTGACATATATATATATATATTTATATTATACTATGATCGGCATAAATCAGTTATGCCATGAGTGGTTATGAAGGAGGGAGAAGCGCATTACTCTGCGATACATTGATCTGATCAACTACTTTGTCCTGCTCCGGTAACTACTAGTTATTTAAACTCGATCTGCATGTTATTCTCTCAAATAATTAACCTTGCCACCATTCAATGACAATATTCAAACTAATGACGAGTACTCCAATCCGAACCATGTTAACGCGTTCAAAACTTATCTGTATATAAGTCATCTAATGCACCTGGACCAATCTGAGTGGTATGGAAGAAATAATTTGTATACCAGATTGTAATTATTATAACGTACTCTGTTTATCCAATATTTTTATACCGAAGTGATTTTGTAACATATCTAATCGAACCTTTTTTTTTTTTTTTTAAATGGCATTTCGAACTCGAAAGTTCATCGCCTCATCTACGCAAGCCTTCCACGTTTCCCTATTTTGTGCCAACCCCATCCATTTCGCGCCTTCCCGCCCAATTTCAGTTACGTCTGATTTTACGTTATCCTCCCATCTGCGTCTAGGTCTACCAAGAGGTCGCGTTGCTTTCGGTTTTCCTTTCATTATGCGCGCTGCTGTACGATCATCGCCCATTCTTGCCACGTGCCCTGCCCATCTTAGTCTCCGTGATTTTATTATTCTGTTAATATTTGGTGACGCGTACAAATTATGTAGCTCGCCATTGTGCAGTTTCCTCCACTCCCCAGTTTCCTCATCTTTCTTTGGCCCGTATATTTTCCGCAGAACCTTATTTTCAAATACCCTAAAACGATTTTCTTCCGCTTTAGTGAGCGCCCAGGTTTCGCACCCATACAAGATTACCGGCATTATTATAGTCCTATATATCCTTATTTTGACATTTTTCGACAGTAGCTTTGACTTAAGTAATCTGTTCACAGCGCAGAAGCAGGCATTACCCGAATGAAGTCTCTTATTAATCTCGGCTTTAATTTCGTTTCGATCATTTATAGTTGTACCTAAATATCTGAATTCGCTAACCTTTTCAAAAGTGAAATTTCCGACTCTGAGATCCCCCTCTGCTTCACGAATGCCCAGTTTCTCCATGATCATATATTTCGTTTTCGATTCGCTCACTTCTAACCCCGTGTTTTTAGCCGCATTTATAAGGATTTCCGCATTTCTCGCCACCGTTTCACCATTATCTCCCACTATATCCAAGTCATCCGCATAGCCTAAAATTTGCGTTGTTCCGTTGAGTGTTGCGCCTAGCTCGCTAGCCTGCATTTTTCTAACAACATGCTCTAGCGTCAGGTTAAAGAGTACCGTTGAAAGCCCGTCACCTTGCTTCAAACCGTCGCGTATCATGAACGATTCGGATACATTACCGCCTACTCGGACCTTTCCAGTGCTTCCGTTCAGACATATTTAAATTAATTTGACGAGTTTTTTTGGTACGCCAAGGAGCACTAGGATTTCATACATTTTGCTTCGTTTGACAGAGTCGTACGCTTTCTTAAAGTCCACAAATAGCTGGTGTATAGTTTCGCAATATTCCCACTTTTTCTCTAATAATTGTCTTATGGTAAACATTTGATCGCTCGTTGACCTGTTGCGCCGGAATCCACACTGATAATCTCCTATTATATCTTCCGCGAATGGTGTGAGTCTGGCCTGTATTACGTTTGACAGAACTTTGTAGCAGGTAGCTAAAAATTTATTTTTTGTTAATTGCTAGTTATTGCAAAGTTCTTTATTATACTGTTCAAAATATATATTATTGTATGGGCCTAAGGGGGTCATAACCCATTGCTGTAAATAAACAAACCTAAATCTAAATCTAAATTTCTCAAAATATGCAGAATGAAGTTAAGGAAATAAATGAAATGTAGCCTTTGTGACCAATAAAAATAACTAATAAACTTATTATGTGACTCATTTAATTTAATGAGTTCTATATTGCGTTCTATATCCGTATTTCATTTTGATAACAACGTCATTTGAAAGAGATACTTTAAAATTCACAAATACGATACTGAGCCGTATAGATAACAGTCGTGAATACCAATGGTATGCTGTGGCTATGTGAAATGAGCTCCTTAACGTCTTAGTTTTCGATTTTTTGATGACTAGACCAGACATCTCACACTTTACTGGCGTATAGGTAGTTTTTAAGAATGTTAAAAAGCAGTATAGGAGCAAAATATCTACATCTATTAACAGCACAGAGCCAGTCAAACTCATGCCCACGCTCCTGTTAGCACATTCGACGATTCAACAATTAGGAGTCATAGACTAGAACATTTTTTAAATAAAAACATTCGCCTATAAAACTAAGTTACAATAATGTTTTTAATGTATAGTATTTTGAATATGTGATTCATATTATTATTAGTATATATATATATATATATATATATATATATAATGGAGGTATTAATCTGTTTTGTTTTGATCTCTCATTGCTTAAATTTTAGAATTGTCAAAATCGATTTAATTTTTTGTACAATTTACATGCATGGCAGATTTTTTCTCTTATTGTTTATATCGCTATTTTATTTTTTCGTTGCTTATATGTATATTAAAGCTTACAAATCTTTATCAAAATCCATTTTTCTTGAAACTAGTGTTGTATGAAATACTTCATGTATATTAAACCTACGTCTAACCCTTGATAGAATAGATATGAAACGTGTATTTTTCCCTTTAATTAAATTTTATCTTTACATTTTTTTAATATTACCTAAAAAATAATACCGAAAAGGAAGTCCTTGGAAGACTGACTATTGTAAACATAAAAACTTAATGATCATTACTGCGATATTTTTTTAATGAAATAATTACTTAAATTTTTAAATTTATAAATTTGTAAAATTTAATATGTTTTGCTATTAGGAAATATCTCAATTTTTTAAATATTGAGTATTGAAAATAATGTTAACAGTTAAGGACATATTTTAAGAATTCTTTTACTTATATAAATGTAAGTTAAAGTAACTTAAGAAAAAATTAATAAAAGCTCATCGTCTACAAAAATTTAGACTCGTACGAAAATTGCAGACTCATAAGTTTGACCATCGGCTCACGAAATTTATTTTCCCTCTAAAGTTTCAGCAAGATTTCCCAGAAGAGTAGCGGCACGTCGTAATTCGCGCAAATACCTGCAGAATTCGTAGCACGAGAAACTCGTAACGCGGATTGAAGCCGCGTCAAAGGATACCCCATTTAATATAGAAAACAAACTATTCGATGCAGTAACTCCGAAGGGTCAGAAGAGAGGATGAGCTCGATGAGTAAAACACGAAAGAGTATTGGAATATTGCGGTTCGTTGCCTCGAGTGCGAGTTTTTGTGCCAGTATATGAAGCTTTCTATTATAAAACCAATGTTTAAAGTAATATTTTCTTTATCTATAGTTTTTCATTAAATGGGCCTTTTCATCAGGAAAAATAATTCTTTTTTTTTTCAAAAGTCCGCCATTTTGTTTTTTTTCATTGAAAATGTTTCATTCTGCTTGACGCCATAGCCAATTCGATACAGAACATGAAACCGTTTTGTTTTTTGCTTTCAGATAATTCGTTTCCAAGAAATGATGTCATCCATCTACTAATCAGACGAGTTTCAGCAGCCATTTTCAAAACCGCCATTTTGAACAAAAAAAAAAAATTTTCAAGTAATTTAATATATGTGCTTTCATATGTAAAAAAAATTGATTACTCAACATGTTTTGTACTATGAATAAATTTTATTGAAAAAAATCACGTTTTTTGGAGTAACCTGGCCTTAAATAAAATTTTAGTATTGCTTTTAAAATTGTATTTCATACTTTAATTTCATTATAAATGTAAAAACTGACAAATTCATATTTCATATTTCAATGCCATCGATATTAAAATGTAAAATATGAATTCCTTTATAATATCAATTTTTTTTTATAAATCTTCCTCAATTACCAAAGTTAGATCCAGTGATAAAAAAATGCGTCTATTCTATTTAACTTGTTTACAGTCAAAACAATCGATAGTAATACATTTTTAATAGAAAATATTTATATACATATATCTTTCGCTTTCTCTGTATATAATACAATATTGTATGAAAAATAGGTGACTATATCTATAGACGTCAGTAAAATAAAAACTATTGCAAAAGAACATTGCACTTCATACTCGAACCCAACGTGGAATGCAGCATACACAAAATACACGAACAGGCTTTTAAAAACCGCAACCGTATTTTAGAGGCGACGGCGGAATGAAACCGCGGCGTACCCTCCGCTTTTGGCGAGTGTTTATTTTTCACTTTTAAAGTCCGCAAAGCTACCTCTATGCCGACACGAAAAGATCGTTACCACGAGACTACTGTTAAAATGTATTGGCTCCACCTCTTTTGTATAGGCAGCCACTGCTAAGCAGGATTTTTCTATTTATATCAGAACTGCCATAAAATTGTAATTACATGGTATAAAGTAAACCAAAACAAGAAACCAAAAGTATTTATAAAACGCAAGTCAATTGATGTTAAATCTTTAATATTTCGATTAATTTCGTTGTTGAATGCTAAAACAGAATAAAATATGTAGTAGAGGCAGACAAATCATCTTCAGGGGGGTGTACTATCCTAGCACTCAGGTTCTTAGTTAGTTTATTCACTAGGGTATATTAAGTATTCTGAATTCTCGCTCGTATAGTAACCGCAAATCTTGCACACTACAACAATTTTATCTATAATTCTGCAGATATAATAAATATCTACTTTTATCTAATATATTTTGTTGTTCTTGTATTTCAGATTGCAGTCGACGATTACTCCTGAATAGTTTAACTTCTGAACTTTTATGATTTCTTGATAGCAGTATATTTGCTTTGTTGTAGGTAGAGTATTGCTAATAAGCTTATATCTTTATATTTGTTGGCGATGTGTCCTGATAATTAGTGATCATGATGTATGATGTCTTTGATATGTTTAGTGATAACTGATCTTGTGCAAACAAATTTAAAATCTTCTTGATTTTGGTTTCAGCCTCCATTACTACGTCATCCATGTTTTCTTCTTGATGGTTTATTTCCCTTTATTTATTTTTAATGCATTTCTACATGACATTTTAATGTTATAATATACTATTATTTTTAATTATATGCTTTTGTGCAATATTAAATATTCCTTTGAGATAACGTCAAACACGAGTGTGAGTAGTAAATGCATATATTTCTATTGTTCATATTTGTGTGAACAAATTAAGCATGTATGCAGGTATAAATGAGTGCAATTTTAAGATGAAACTAGAACAACGAACAAATATAGGAATTTGGGATATATTTCATTATAATCACGTCAGTCCTGTAAGAATACACAAGATTTCGAAACGTTTAGTGCATTGGTTCCGAATACGTTTATCGATAATGGCTTTATCACAACAAAATGTAAAATAATTATTATTAAGTTGCTTTTTTAATGTCGCTGATATATAATTTTTAATAAATAATATTGATGGTAATGCGGTTAAAGATATAAGCTATCCTGAGAACATTTACGCGAAATATTTTGGATCACTGCGTTTTCTTACGGAAAATACTTCACACAATACATTCCAAACCGTTCAGTTATCTTACAAGATTCCTATGTCAATAACGGAATACGCCCTTCATAAGCCGTACTATCTAACACACACACACTCACGCACACACATACAAACACACACACACACACATACACACACATACACACACATACACACACATACACACATACACACACACACTCAAACACACACACATACACACACACACACATACACACACGCATTCACACATACTCACACAAACACACACACACATATACTCACACACACACGCACAGACACACATACACACACACACTACCTAAAAAAGAAAGTTCATCCACCAGCACCGCAATCATCCCTCTCTGAAAACAGACCGACAAAGCAAGCACCCATATCGCAGGTCCACTTCCATCCATCCGCAGTCAGCTCACCTCGCACTGTCCCACAATCGCTGCACCAGGCCACCCGTAAAAATAATCGCTTTACAGCGCCGCCTCTAACTCTACTCTCACGCCAAACCACTAGCACACGGCGAAAGAGAAACAAAAAGAATCGTCTGCGCTATCAGCGAACTTCCGCGCGAATTCGTACGACGAATAAACTCGCGCAACTGCTGCAGCGCTGGCGGAAAAAATCCCCGAGAAGAAATCCCGCAGTTGACTAGAGGGAACCATAAAGCCGCGACGGAGTTGTATAGGAGAGGGGAGGGGGCGGGCGTTATTTTAACGCGTTTCCCGAGCGATATCGCTCGTTAAAGTCGCCGTCCCCCGCGCGCTCTGCAACGTTGGTGCGAGTGTTACTCGGGAGTTGCAGAGCGTTGCCGCGGCCGTAAACCGATGCGACGAGACGTTTATGTGGACCGGGAGGACGTCGTATGCATCGGGTTTGATCATTGTTTAGATTAGTTGGCGCGAATTTTCGGATACACGTTGATTTTCAGTGCTGTTTTTGTTAGCAGGGGCATTTACGATTTCAGCAAGATTTAATAAAGGTTTACTGTTCTTCGACACAACCATTTTTTAATGCGTCGTGTGACTATATGTTTTGAGACTATCGTAAGTTCTATGTTTTACAGATAATATCCTTTTTAACCCTTATTTTACTAATCCATCATCCAAAATTGAAAAATTTTTAATAAGGTTAAATTTACCAAAGTATTGTTTGTCTTCAGAGTTCCTCCTTGGTAAAATGAGGATTAAACGATAAACCTTCATTAATTTTCAAAAAATCGATTTTTTTAATTCTACCAAAGTTTTAACCAAAATTTGAAATCATAGATACAACCGATGATAAATGTGCATTTTTGTCATAAACTTAAAACCTTTATAAATAAAGATAATTAGTATGTTTTAAATCTATGTTGAATAAAAACGAACAAATAACGATCATTAGACAAAGGAAACTTATTTTAGTGCTTGAGGACACATTTCTAATCGCTTGGTTAAAAAAAAAAAAAAAGAAAAAAGTATAAAATGGCCAAACCTGAACTCTGAACGATTTCGTTGCTACTTTCTGCTAAAACGTGATCATCTGTATATCTGTATACAGCGGCGCTCTTAACCGTGGCGTGGCACGCGAAAAGCCAAGTCATAGTGCCACATAACTCCTGAGAGGAGCAAAGTAGAGAAGCGAGTAGGCGAGGTAAAAAAAGAATCGACCTCCGATAAATTCTCGTCCACGGCAAAGAGCCAGGAACAGAGAGAAAGTGAGTGAGAAAGAAATGAAGCTGCCATCGAAAGATTGAAAATACGTTCACCAAAATACATACACACTCATTCACGAATACTACACGAATGTATATAGGTATACAAAACTCATGTGCTTTTCACGTATCTTGAATTACAAAATGCTATATTTTAATATAAATACATGTTTCGATTCAGCGTGCATAAATCTTGATTATATAATGCCCGTTAATTATAAAAGATGAAATAAAATTCCCATGATGTGTTTCAAAGATTAAGATTCAACTGACACCGAATTCATGATCGCACAAGAGGGGACCACAGAGTGCGGGTCACGGATTTTGATGAAACTTTAGGGGTCGTTTTCTGATACCTAACAATGAAGCCCAATACTCGTGGTTTTATCAAATGGGCATTTGTACGGTAGATACGGCGAATTTAATTTACGTTGATAGTATATCTATACATATATCTGATTTTTAGCATTGCCCATAGGAGTAATGCTAATGTTTCTTAGCTCTATCTCAAATTTAAAGACCCATTGGATAAAACTACGGGTTCTGTGCTTCATTTTTAGGTTCCAAAAGTCGATCCCCAAAGTTTCATTAAAATCCGAGACCCGGACTCTGTGGTCCCTTATTAGTTAACAGCTGAAACAAAAAAGCGATTCTGATATTTTAAAAAATCGAAGAATCTTAGCTTTGATAGACTAGAAATTTAGTCAATTAATTTTATTAATTCCCACTTTAAAACCCCAATCCAATCATTTAATCTTTAAAAAAACCATACAGTACATAAAGAAATATATACATGCTTCGATTCAAGGAAATCTATAAATCTAACAATCTTTTAATTAAAAAAATTAGTTTTTTTGTTACATTTTGATAAAGATATTCAAATTTATCTGAAATACAAGTAATATATGATATAGGCCCGGTCAGTCACCCGGACCTGAGGGTAGCCTCCCAACTCTTAGGACAAGACGAGACGCTGTACTGATCCAACCGACAGGAAGTAAAACCTACGCAGACGTGCTAAGCCCCATTAAGAGTAGCCGTCGACCCAGAAACGACCAATACAAAGATACGTACGATACACAAGACTGATAAGGGCGGTGTCCTCCTTGTTTTGGAGCGCAGCACGGCTGTAACGCAGCCATTTTGCGAGGCCATTTTGCGAGGCCATCAAGGAGGCCGTCCGGGAAGCGGGATAGGTGAAAAACTTGACCGAAAGACCGACAATAAAGATTCTTGACCTTGACTTCACGAAAAGAGCCACAGAAGTCAAAGATGTAATCAAACAAAAAACTGACCGTGGGACTGATCCAAAAGTCATCATGTTTTAACTAAATAACAGAGGCCAGAAAATGGCTTTGGCAGAAGTAGATCAAAACACGATGGCTGCCCAACTAAAAAAGATAGACCAAGAGCTGCTGGAAGTGTGGTAATGAAGGCCACAAGGCAGCAGCATGTAAGTCCCACGGCGTGGAAAAAGGGATCGACATCAAAGCTCGAGACCATCATCCAGTCTCAGGCGCCTGCACATTTAGAGAGGTCCTGAAGGCATGCAAGTCTCACCCAGCAAGATGATTCGTAGCCTTCAAGGAAACATGTACAGGAGCAGCCTCGCCTACGATCTCCTCCCGCAATTCATTGCGGAGTAGGGCGTGGACGTAATGCTTCAGTGCGAACAATACACGAATGAAGATACCATATCATGGACAACGAATGAAATAAAGACGGCCGAGATCTGGATGAGACAGGAATGCCTGACCACATACCGCTGTGTAGAATATGACTTAGCGTGGGCAAGGGTTTGATAGGTTACTTTCATCAGCGTATAGCTCTCACCGAATTCGACGGTGCCCAACTTCATAATGAAAATCGAAAAGCTGGATGACTTCTTGAGGGAAATAAATGCCTGGCAAATTTATAATAGAGGGGGATTTTAACTCGAGGGCGATAAAATGAGGCATGCCAGAGACTAACCATGGAGGATTTAGCAGGCATAATCCGCAACTGGTACATTACAGAAGAGTACACAGGAAGTGACCATCTGTACATAAGCTTCGAAGTCCAAGTCGCACGGAACGCTACACGGAAAAAGGTTTTCAGCTGTAAAAATGATGCTAAATGTTACATACTAAATTATTGTGCTATTCACTCCAAAAAAGTAGCGAAAGAATGAATATAAGTGGTTGATAAGCACCGAAAATTCAGCTTCTTGCATTAGCATCTCTTTTTCCGGAAATTAGAACCTGTTTTTGGGTTCCAAGAACCACGCGCGGGAACGCCAGACCAGCCGAAAATACTCTATCGTCACCATGACAACAGCATGCGCACTATCAATAAAAAGGGTTTCTACGTTAGTAGTTGGAATATAATTCTATTACATGAAAAAGATACAAACGCCGACCTGTAAATACTGCAGACACGATAGGGACGATGCCGAGCACTCGTTCTTCGAGTGTCCTCGGTGGACCATCCTTCGACAACGAACAGAAACAATGACAGGCCATATTGCGCTCGACAAGGTCATTCACAAAATGTTGACAAGCAGGGAGAAGTGGGATGCGGTAAGCTCTATTGTACAAAGGGTCCTCCGAACGAAAAAAGTCGAATGTTTAACAGACTAAACCCGCCAAAGAAACAGACGAAGAAAGAAAGACGAATCTCCAGAAGAAAGACGGACGAACTTAGAACAAACGACTCCCCCCCCCCCCCCCGGAAGTAATACGAAAGCGGTTCCAGAGAGGAGGTATTCGCGGGGAGGGTGTTTGGATGTTTTTAGTGAGTAGGTCCTCACGACAAGAGCACCTTTGTGTCCAATTAGGGCGGACAGTACACACGAAGTCTCACATTACCGTCGAGAAAATATAATATAAAATAAAAATCGTATCTTGTACATAATTATAATAAAAATTAATTTTTCATTTATAAGTGTTTTGATTCCCTTAAAAATAGTAATGAAATTCATTATAGGTCTTAGACGATTAATCACCAGTTCATAAATATTTTTATCATTAAATAATTAAAAAATCCAACAAAAGACACTCACCCTTCCGTGTAAACACGCGAGTACGTTAAAAGCACGAATAGTCGCGCGCACACTCGTATAAACGAGAACGGGTGCTTAATGGATCCGCGCGCACACAGGAGCGAGTCTCTCGGTCGCGGTCGCCTGGCGAGAGTGCGCATCCGGCGACCTCGCTACACTGCAATGTACACTATAACATGCTCCGTCTCTCTCAACTTTCGTCCATTAGAATGCACCTCCAACATTTATATGTCGGAGCGCGTTGTGCACATGTGCAGCGCACGCGCGACATACGAGAAAGATGCGCGCCGGGTATATATATGTATACGCGGAATCACTCTCGCTTTCGTGCACCGGCGCTTCTTTCACTCGATTGACTCTTTTTTGCTATAATGTCGATAACGTCGAGTGCAGTTCCGCTAGTTTCTCGCTTTAATTATTCGAGCGTTGAGTGAATGTTATCCGGATGATCTTCAGGTGTACGTGATTTTATTTTTCATTGACATCGTTTATTCAATTTTGCACGGTTTTGAAAAGGTCTTCTGTTTGTGAAAGCATTTCTTTAGTTCTTATTATAGACTTGCTGGATTAGCTATTGTTTTAATTGTAAATTTTGATATTTAGAATCTGTTAAAAAATTATTATTGTACATTGTTATTTTTCTATATCTCGTCCAGTAATGGGCAAATAAGTACTTTTATCTTTTCATTTTAAGTACCAGGAGAAGTACTTGAATAAAATGGTACAAGTACTTGATATTATTTACATATTAATGATGTATTTGTACATAAATGATGTTTTTCTTAATACTTTATGATCGAATAGATAATCAAAAAATCATTTTTTTATTAATGGTATGACATTTATAATTCTTTATTACCAAGTACTAGAATCTTTTTATTTGAGTAATTTTCCTTGTACTTAAAACAAGAAGACAAACGTACTTATTTACCATCACTAATCTCATCTAATCTAACAAAATCTTGTACAGTATGTAAAAATCGATCGCCATGAGTTGTAACAGAAATAATGCTATTTTCTCGGGGCTCTTAACGCTCCATATTATTCACTTAGGTATAATATAAGTTGACTATATTACAACAGTATTCGATTTACCAAAGATAAATTATTTTTTAGGAAAAATCCACAAGAATGAATTTAATATATATTCAATTATTATAAGATGAAAAACGATTTACCAAGGTACCTATCCAGCATAATTTTTAATTTTTAAAATTAATAAATATTTTATTGCATGCGAAAGTCTAGTTTATAAATCATCCATATGACATTTCATGAATTCATATTTCATATTCATTTATTATGAATGTAATCTAGTTTATGTTTTCATATAAAATAAATATCTATATGATTTATATAATAATGTAATATTTCCAACTCATAAAAAATATTCTAAAAATGATTATTAATTAACGTCATCATTATTATTATTCTGCCATTACTACACAAGTAATAATCTTTAAAAACAAATTTCCTTACGAAATCCCCTCACTCCCTTAAATTCAATTTTACAAAAAAAAACTGCATCTACATCACTTTAATTCATTTTTCATGCTAAGCCCATTCGCGCACTACTCGCAACATCCAACAACTCGCAGCGTATGCACACACGTCGCAACGACACAACAAAACGCTCTCTTATACCATTCTTAATCTTATTTAACGCAGCGCGTCGGCCCCTTCATTTATTATGAATTATAAATCTCCCCGCCACCGGTGCTCATCTATTTTCCGTCCCAACGAGCTGCTGCTGCCGCCGCGACTCTCGCGAGAAAGCGAAAGGAGACGAGCAGCAGCAGCAGCACTCTGTGAGGCACGTGTGTGCGCGCGCGCGCCCAGGCAGTTTTGCACCACGCTGCACACTGCAAGACTCGACTCTTTGGTGTATATAAACGTAGCTGTGTGCACATGTACGTGACGCGCTCTAGGAACGAAATAATTTTGAATTATGCAGTACTGGAGGATGGGAGCGGGTAGATGATGGTATTAAATAGCATGAAAAATGAGTGAGAAGTTGTCTTTAAGTAAGTCTTACTGGCAGGAAAGAGTATATTGAAAATAAATGTATTTTTTCCTGTATAGTAAAAATAAAATTAAATGTTAACCATTTGAAATATTTTTTCTTTCGCAAGCAACAGAAATTCATGAATTTCGAATAAAAAAGGAACGTAGATAAAGAAATATAGTGGTCGCTTGTTATATTGCTCGAAATAAAATAAGAGATAAGGACTATTTCCGAGTGAAGCATATACAGATTTGATAGATACTAAATTATAATTGTACTCCGATATTCCCGTAAATACACTATAATTAGAAAAGAAAATGATTGTATTATTATTAAAAATTTTATTAATTTTGTTTATTATTTGTGCCTAAATGTCGTCATCAAAAAAAGAGACTTTAAAAAAGGGTATTATAGGCTAAGGGTACAATGACCAGTAATTTATACTAAAAAGGACTGCAGCTTCTTTAATCAGCAACCGAAAAATTATAGTTTTTAATTAAGAATATTTGCACCATTCATACCTTAATTTGCACCATTAATAACCATAATTTCGGATAATCTATTATTTTCTCTACACTGTTAACGATTGTGATGATAGTGGTGATATCGTCTTATACTGAAATGAGTAATTTTAATGCTGTGTTTAAGTTCCATAAATTACTAATTAATAATTTAAAATTAAACGATCGAGTAAACTTAGCGTAAGTAAAATTTTATCACAATTGTACGAGCTGTCTTGTCCGGTTAGAGCAAACTGATAGTAACGCTACTCACTGTATATTCTGCCACAAGAATTTAAATCAAATAAAAAATTCCAACTTTGTCCGCTGTGGTATATCGGCGGCGCTATTTTCACGCCGTCGATATAGTCCATTTTGCCGTCTACAGTAATTACGTTTTCTTGTGCATTCAGTACCCCACGTGTTATATTCTTTCGCGATAAGAACAATTTCTTGTGATATAAAATGAAGACAAAGTGAAATCAAGAAAATATTTCGAGATTAATAAAGAATAAATACGCTGTGCAAAGAACGGGAAAATAGAAAGTAAAGAAGTCAAAAAAGTAAAAAAAAGCTTATTTTTAAAAGATACCTCAGGCGAAATACGAGTTATCTGTACTTGAGGACTCAGAAACAGAAATGAAACGAAAACAATAATGAAGATTTTGACAAAAACAGTCAAAAACTATTACTAATTTATGAACCTTAAAACTGATCTTGCAGAGTCGAAAATGGTTAGAAGAAGAGGTATCTTTTTTCATTAAAATAACGAATATTTCGAGTAAATTATCTCATATCTCGAGAACAAGGGCCCATTAGACTGAATTACAGGAACTAGGATTCATTTTTGGATACCGAAAAACACCTCCTAAAGTCTGATCGAAGTTCGTTTTCCGGAGGGTGTGCCCTCTCCTTGTATATCCAAATATAATTCTACAATGTGATACTACCATAATTCTAACAATTGATTTATACATATAATTTATATTACTTGCTTGCTAACGCAAGTGTACGCAAAAGTGGCACTTATCGCACGGAGTGTCAAAAAATGATGTTCGATACACGTGATAAAAATGATAATGTGATTGTCACCCTCGTTTCGCTCATGCAACAAACTCACGCTCGTACAAGAATCATTTTTATCGCACTAGTATCGAAGTACTATAATGTACCTCATCTCTATATATTTTTTGTCTCGAATAGAAATAAAGTTACGTCTATCCATCTATCTGATAATTACGGCTATGTTCATAGAAATGCTCTCATATTTTCGAGGAAATAACAAAAAAAATGGATTGGTACGTCCGTCAGATAAACTCATCAGAAATACCGTTACACTCGATTTAGCCATTTAAATTTCAAACTTAAGAACTGAACTATATGCTTATTATAATTACACAAATACTAAAATCACATTCAAATTAATGCAAAGGTTTTTCTTTAAAGAAGCAAAAGTAACATTCAGAACCAATATTTAAGGTAACATGAACAAATTATTTAGATTCTCTTGGTTTTATTGAGGAAAATATAAAATAATAATACCAATAATATACGGAGATGCTACAAGTACTTTCGATTACATGTAACGCCAGTACAATCTGTCGTTTGCTGTAACAAAAATACGTTAGAACAGAACAAAGTTCACTTGATGCGGTGGATCAAACGGATTAGATACATGAAACAATCTCACCTTATTGGATAAACATCAGTTTTTAACATAACCTCATTGAGGGTTTTTTAATGGCATTCGGTTAGTTTTTTGTTACGCCCATTGTACGTTGCGACCACCTTTGCAAAAGTGCAAAAATATTAAAAATAATAATGTTACCGGAATAATAAAACATGCAAAGAATTAAAGTTAAAGCGGATTTTGATTTAAAGTTAATAGCAGATAAATATTTTTCATTCAATCTTTCAGTGGCTTCTTGTTATATTACTGGTAATGTAGCAAAAATCAAAAAATTTAAATACATATAAGTAACGAAACAATTTTTTTAATTATTTAGTTTCTCTGGAACTTAAAAATTATCTACTGTTATATCTACCTTAATTTTTGTTCAATTAAAAAAAGAAAAAGTACGATCTAATTTTATTTCATAACCTACCAGTCTATGAAATAAAAAATAATCACGCAACATCCTAATTATTCAATAACATACTGCAACATTTCATAACGAAAAACTACGTCTCTCTCCAGACTCCATCTCATTACTCTTGCTCTACGTTTAATACATCGTCAACTTGAACACTTATACTGCACTCTACTATGAATAAAAAGCACCAGCCGTGGCAAGGGCAACTGAATGTTCGCAGCGCAGCATCTTTACCAACACACAAACACACACGCATACATGCCATTAACTGCACCTGCATGCGAATGCACATGCAATAGAAGCCTCGACGTTGCTCCTTATCTCGCACGGGCGCGCAAAAACGTGCTGCTGTATGTGCGCGAGAGAAGGGAAGAGAGTTTCTTCTTCTGCTAGCGCGAATACCTGGACCGCGAGGTTCTCAATGCACTTTCATTCGAAACGATCAGGAAGGCAACTCGAATTTCTCGAGCACCAGGTAATCATCTCGTGATGTGATTATACCGGGCCTCGTCGTTGGAGCAACGTATATATGCATGCCTGCGTATAGACTGGAGCGAAAATTAAGGATTAGCTTTTTGTACTGGGTGTGGAGGAATTGGGATGCATTCGGAAGCGTGAATTTCTTTAGCGTGTTGTGCAATTGTCTTTGATTTTGTTATATAATTTTTAAATATGATCACCATATATTAAGGTATATTAAGGTGAAATTAATCCCCCCTGTTACGGGCATATGACGAACCACTTTTTTCATTCAATTTTCAATTTTGAGAAAATATCTCTCTGGAGCATTGTTGTATTTGATTGGAACAACAATGCTCAAGAGAAATATTTATTCAAAAAATTAAGTGAAAAAAGTTAGTTCCCGTAATTGCCGTTGACGGGTGGTTTAGTATCACCTTATTAATCATTAAAGGAAAACTCGACTTATTTTTCATAAACAAAGGGAAGAAACAATAAAACTCTTCAAATGAAACAACTAGATACAAAATTAGAATATTTGACTTTTTTCAAACCCGATTCTTCTCAAAAAACTTTTTAAAAAATTAAAAATGTTGGCTCTGCATCCAATTATCAAATTTAAAAGTATCGTTTTATTATGATGTCGTAATTACTCAAAATAAAAATTAATATTTTATTTCGAAATTAAAAGACTGTGAATAAGTTAAGCACACAAGTGTTTCATAATAAATAAACTACTAAAGTAATTCTAGTAAAAATTCGTTTACTAACAATGACCTGGAAAGTAGAAACTGGGTAGGATGTATGGCTAGTTCTTTGGTTGCGAAATAACGCTTTCTTTCCATTTTATTTACATTTAATATACAAACAAAAACATCACCTAATCTCACAATATCAAATCTTGAAATTTTACCTTCTTTTGTAATTACAAGTTTAAGTATCCACTTGAAAAAGTTTTTTTTTAAATACGAATAAAAAATGTAGGTTTTAGCTATATTCATAATACTATTTATGCAAATATTACAAAGAAATCCTTTCACTATCTGATTCAGTCACTCTCATTTATGCTAGTTATTTTTTAGCCAAAAAATAGCTTATTGTATTCTTTATAGGTTAGGCCATTTTTGCAAGCTGAATAATACCCAAAAAGTAGCTTGACATTATAAGTTTTATTTCTCGACTCCATTAGATAGCCAGAGAATGTTAAGAGAAGCATTTCATCATTAGCTGAAAATGAGTAGTTTTCTACTATTTTGTTTTTGGACTAGCTATTTACTGGCTTAAAAATGGAATCGATTTCTACCAGGGAAGGTTTTCCATATTTATTATTGAATATTTAAAGAGTAACAAAACAATCTATTTGTACTTTTTAAAGCTCTTTTTTTAAAACTGTAATGGTCACCCGCAGGTTTCCTAGATTTTAGTATACCCCCTGTATCTGAAACAAAAAAATGAAAAAAATTATCAACCAGTATAACTATCTCTATCGTTGGACCTAAAATCAAGTTAATTGATGAAAAATAGACAAAATAGCAGACATTCAAATTTGAAGTATCGAATTTAACTCAATTTTTATGATTTTGCAATGCAAAAGGAAATTTTTAATTTACTTGAAATGAAATTTTTTTTTAGTTTCAACGATAGCCACATATGTGTACAGTTACTGCGAACTTTTTTAGACCGATTTATCAAGCAGTATTTTTTTTATTTAATTTATCACTATAGCTGAATAAATGTAGTTTCGAGAATATTGAGTTTTTACCACATTACATTACCATATTTTAGTTAATAAAATGTAATTTATCATACTTACTGCTTGTATCTGCACGAAGCAGATTATTACGGCAGGAGAAAAATAAGTAACTAAACATATATCACTTTTAATTTGATTTTATTATATTTCGCGAAAAAGAAATTAAACAAACGTGTTAACGCTGTACGGTGGTTGAAACAGGACTGACTTGCAATTATTACAAACAGTCGAAATTGCTCCGCAATGCTACTCATTTGTTTATTTCAACATAAAACATCACGTGATAGCCTATAATCGAATGGTTTCTACTACATTATATAATTTTTTACAAATATTCATACAATACAATTTATGTGTAAAAATACTTTTATAAATATAAAAAAGGGTTATTTATTTTACAAATATATACTATGTAAATCCGTAACAATGTAAGGGGATGTCGGAATCAAATGCAGATTCCTACATCATATTTTTCGTTATTTCAATTGAACTTTTTGTTTTTTTAACGATCTCAGTCATTCGGTGTTTGCAATACATTGAGAAACACCGAATAACAGACATATTCAATAAAAATTAAAAAATCAACAAGAATAATGAAAAATACGAAAATTTCGGTAAGTACGCAACAGCATGTTGGCCCTTCATCAAATATTTCATTTTGAACCGATTTTTTACTATGTCGTGCATTATCTCTCTCCCCCTAATAATTTATTTATTATACTAAATAGTCAAACTAG
Organism: Gastracanthus pulcherrimus; assembly: GCA_949152435.1. NCBI lineage: Eukaryota > Metazoa > Arthropoda > Insecta > Hymenoptera > Pteromalidae > Gastracanthus > Gastracanthus pulcherrimus. Next base: position 168,302,971 of record OX424573.1, read on the forward strand.
CATAAACAAGCGACTTTTCAAGCATACTTGCGATGCACCAATTACCCTACGGTAATTGGTATACCTTTCCACTGTCACTTATTGAACATTACAAACAATTGAATTAAATCAATCGAATATTACTCAAACATATTATAACATACCTCTCCGCTCAGCAGAAACGTAGTTACTTCATACATTTCTCAAAGGCACTCGGATCGTTTTACGTCCAAGCACCCTTCATTCAGACTCTATAAGATATAATTATTCATTTAAATTGTAAATCTCCAGATCTGCATATACTACTGCTATCCGTTCCCAAAGTACCCCAAGCGCGCGCGTACCAGGCGCAGCGGCTTATCTTCCGCGAGCTCTTCCTCCGCGGCATGCTTTTACGTCTCCGCCAGAGCCGCGAGCCTCCTTATACAGCGGTTATGGGTAATTAAAATTCTTTTGCGCTAAAGCCCGCAGACGAATCGTCGCAATCGCGCTTTCGCCTTTGAACTTTTATCTCCGTCGCGTTCGCGATTATCCCTTTCTTTTTGCCGTCACGTGTATATATGCTTCAAAGCTCCCGAGCGCGCTATCTTTTTCCGACATGCAAATTCGAGTTCTTGTTTTTTAATTTCTTTTTTTTTTTCTTCCAGTGATTAAGAAGTTATGGATGCTGATGATCGAATCAATCCCCGAGAAATATTCATAGGTTCCCGTTATGCTTAAATAAAGAAAGACTTCTTAACTTTAATTATAACTTTATTTGTTGTCAATCACATCGGGATTGTATCTAGATGTAATTATTGTCGTATTATCCATGGTATTATTTAATGCAAATTTACAATTTAAGCTTCCATGTGCATTGCAAAATTATTTCTTTCGAAACCATGCTCTGTCAATATCTTTCGTTTAGTTACGCTCTATTAGACTTGCTGTAAATCTGACAAGTAATGATCTTAATTAATATTTATTAGTCGTGCAAACACTATCATTATTTTAATATTTGTTTACCGCTATTACGTATAGTAACTAAATACGTATGCGTACTAAACTTTGTCAGAAAGCTACTTCAAATTTTATGTATTTAAATCGTTAAACAGTGCAATATTACAATAATTGCACCGAAAATTAACGTTGCACGATCATTTGCGAACTTATTAGACAAAGAACTTCTACTTTCACCACCGCCCAAAAAAGCTACTTTAACAATATAAAAATCTCGATTTTTTAAAATAAAATTAACCCAGTCCGTTAATTTTTGCAGACATACTATATATAAAAACCTTAAATTTTTTTTGCTGTAGAATATAGTAAACTGAGTATTATGAAATTTCTCGTGCTACCAATTAAGTAATAGGCATGTATTAATAAACAAACAAAAGACCTTTATTATCCAAGCATTTTAGTCTTTATGTTCAGGAATGAACGAAAGAAAATACTCAAATTTCCATTCCTGTAATTATCCCAAAATTCTGAAGAATAAAATATTTTTAGTTACTTAACCCATTTCTTCCCAAGCGGCCATTTTATAGTCGATTGGTTTTTTGCCTAAAACCACCAACCTGTCATCCACATTGATCCTTCTGCTCTCCTGATTCTCGACCAACTTAATCCGTGAGCTAACCCTTATCACGAGAGCGTACTTACCGTTCAAGCACCATTTTGACAGCCGTCTCATCTTCTTCTCGTTCTTCGCCATACTTCTCAACTTTTTCTTGTACCCAACCTCACCAACAATCTCACCGTTCATAAATCTCAAAAAACTCTGAACCAACTGAAAATGCCCTTTAGCCAAGCAATGCGTCTCCCTCGCAAGCTTCTCCATAATCGCCAGAAACTCAAAATCCAGCATCTCGGGCTCGTTAGCACACAGAGTCTCCTCGAATTCTGGACCGAGCAGGTCGAGGACGCGCAGCCATTGCTCGGCCAGGTCTTACAGGTCGTCTATGCCCTTCATTTCGAGATATCTAATGTAGCTCGATCGTTTGTGCTTTCGACGCTTCGATCTCTTCGGCGGCGGTTGTTTTTCATTGTCGTTACCGGATGTTGGTTCTTGGCTCTCGAATCGCTGAAAAATCGGCAAGGTCTTGAGCTGCTGCAGGTAGCCCTTCGCTCGGTTCATCGTTGTCAGCGCCGTCCGGCGCTGCTCCAAGTACCGGCCCGTATAGTTGAGCAGCAGGCGCTTGCATTTGTCGCTGAACGTCTGCGTGATCGTCTCGAGGTTGGCCAGCACGGCTTGGCGATCATCACACTGCCTGCGGTACTCGGAGACCACCCGAGCGTTTTCCGTCACGTGATGACGCGCCGATTTTCAGCACTTTTCCGCTAAACTTGCGCACTTGGTGGCTAGTTTTTGTGATTGATTTTCTTCCGTTGGTATGTTGAGAATGTTGATTCCGTAGATTACGCTTTTGCTGAGGTACATGGATTTGAATGACAGTCGAAGGTTTGGCCGTCCCTCGAGATTAAGACTTAGTCGAGACAGAAATGTTAGGTGGACATCGTGAAATTTGGTTTTTAAAAAAGATATATTTACATTTTGTTCTTATTTTCTGAACTGTCAAACGAAACTTATCGCTCTAAACTTAGCGTTAAGCTTAAAAGATCATTGATAAATATTTTACTTTAATAAAAGATTATTTTCTTCTCCTTATAATTATTTCAGAACAGTCCTAATTGAACAAAATGTAGTAAACATGATCTATGAAAGAAAGTGCATAGTTAAAAGTTTTATTTACATGATTACTATTGTTACGGACTTACATAAAAGTTTTATAAGAGAATTAAAACAAAGAAATGTAATAGTCAGAGCTATATTTAAAAAAGCTAGTTCAAGTTAAAAAAATAAGAAAATGCGTGTGACAATGTATTTCACTTTAAATTAATATTAATCTTCACTCATACGACTCCTTAGCAGAAATATTTTTCTAAGAAACTGAAGTTCACCTAAATAATGACTGAAAGAATTTAAGAATTGTATATAATTGTACATAATTTTGTACGATCGTATACAACCATTCATAACTCTCTCTGGTTATATATAATCATACATGATCATACATTTTTAAGTGGAATTATATAGAGACAAAAGTTATACGAAATTATATACAATTATATTTGATTGTATATGACTATATATGATTATATATAATTATGTATAATTAGATATACAGTTATATATAATCATATATAATTATATATTATATGATTCATTTTTACCCGGGTAAAATTGATAATAGTGTTTTTTATTGTGTTTTCTTATGTCGTGATATCCTGATTTGAGCGAGGCCATATCTATTTTAATATAATACAATTATCTTATAGAAATTCAAGGTTATTTACGAAATAGTTTCGTTCAAAAAAATCAAAACAGTTAATGAATTTAAATATTTTAGAGCAATCACAGATTGCGAATATAAATTAGATCTATTAATAAATTTTGGCGAAAATGTCTTCAAGAAAATGGTAAAATGAATATAACAACTTCTATATATAGAAAAATAAAAAACAAAATACATGAAAATTATCATAAATAATAAAAAAAATCTATCTTTAAGGTACTGCCTATGTTCTAAAAGTAAAAGATCAAGAAAATCTCAAAATTCTTAATGAAGAATTAATGGAGTTGAATTCTTATTTGTGATTCCGAAATATTTCTGATTGAAGTATTATTTATACTTTCAAACTTTAAAACATAATATATTTATATATTACTATACCTCTTGTCCAGATTGAAAGAGAATAATCAAAGGAAATGGAATGAATAAGTGTTTAAAATGTTTCAAAAAATTATAGACATGAAGAGGAGAAAATCTTTTAAGTATTATCTGATTGTTATATATGAATAAAATTCCGAAATCATCTCAAAATTCTAAATGAAGAATCAACGACATTAGAAGATCTCATTTGTGTTTCAAAAATATTTCTCGTTATGGCATTATTTATACTTTTAACCTTTAAAATATATAAATAAGATATTTACAAATATTTTTTGATAATTTAAATTTTAGACTTACATAGAAGAAACAAAATTCTATGCTCAAGTGTTTAAGGAAATGTAAAAAGGAAGTAAAGATTCCTACGTAACATTTTTTTCATTTTTATAAAAACCTATATTTTTATAAAAAAAATTTTTTTATAAAAACCTATATTTATATAAAAGATTTATTTTTATAAAAGCCTATATTTTTTTGTATAAAAAGACATTTTATAGATCAAATTCTTCCATTATCAATAAACAAAATGAAAATTCCGTTACAAACAATTCTCTATTACGTAAAATTTGCTTCTATATTAACCTCTAATAACGCGTAGCTATCACATAAATTTAATGATTACAATGATTAGATTGTGATTGAACTTCACATCATTTAGAAAGCCAATGAAAGCTTCTGTTTAGTACTAAGGTTCATATAGAGGCTCATATCAGCCAAAAGCGAAAAGTTATTGTTTCCTTGATTTATATTATAGATATCTCATCATGTCTTCGCAAGATATTCAAAAGTCAGTGAGATAGAGTTCTATAAGAGGAAGCCAATGAGGGAAACTAAAAAATCTTACCCTTAAAAAAAGGATACTCGCAAAGTCATGCCCCATCTATACCCAAAAATTCTCACTCTTCAAAATCCACTCGACTCTCAACACCCACTGCCTACACTTCAGCGAACCCAACGAAACATCATCGCACTGCTTGCACCGTGTTTGCACACACCCTCGACGGCGTAGGTATCGTGCAATCCGGCGATAAAAGCAACGACGACGACGACGACTCGCGTGCTCAGCGCTGCATTTTCGGCTGCGCGCACGCACTCTCTCTCTCTCTTTCTCGCTTTCGCGTGCACGGAGGTGTGTGTGTATAATACGTGCGAACGGCATTTGCATAATATGGGAATCGCTCGCGCGGTCGGTTGGCAGAGGCCCCCATTGTTCGCAGTCGTCTGCGCGGCGAGCCCGGATTAGCGCGCCCGCGTTGCTGCAGTAAGGTATAGGTATACGGCCGGGTTGTGTATAAGAGTAGAGACGGGACGGAAGAACATCCGAATACGTAATACGCTCCGGGGGCCCGGTCATAATGATTGCACGAACCTACTCGTTTCTGTTTCTCGCGGGATTGCTCCCTTTTTCCTTAGCTTTGCTTTCGCCTTTTTGAATAGATTTTTGAACCGAGCCTCGTATTTAGCTGTATGGGAACGTCGAGTTTGTAGTGAGGACTATGATCATTCGTTAGGTCTATAACGAATTATAAATTTTGTAGCTATAAACGAATAATATAAAAGAATAAACAGTTGTTGTTTTTTAATTAAAAAATTAATTAATGTGTATTTCGAGTATAATAAATTCTACTATAATACACATGGTAAAATTCAAATCTTGGACATCTTGGAAATCTTATTTACAGGGTATTTATATTATCAAATACAATTTTAAAATAGTTTATGAAAACTGAACACAAAATATATTTTTATTTTCTTTAAATCTTTGAACCCAAAACAACTTACGAAAATAATAATGATTAAATTATAGTTAGAACAAAAAACAAACTAATAAATAAATAATTAGCTATATTGATGCTGACGTAGAGTACTGATGCAACAACGACTATATCGACAGGTTAAACTAAGAAGAAATTATTTTCTAACTAGTGCAACGCTAGTACCAATAGGGCGAAAATTCAAGTAATTAATAATAGAAAAAGTTTAAACTATAAATCAGTCAGCTCGACGAACATAAATAAGTAATTTTGAGCTCATGGAAAATCGCATGCGGCGGAGAAAAAAATCGGAAAAGCACCAAGGCGTCGAAAACGATCTCCTTGCTCTCGACACCTTTGTTGCATCGCCCACAGGTCTTAGAAAAAACGTGTACAAGTCACTTTTACTGGATGCTGAAATCGTATTTTAAATACGCCTGCCAGACTGGCGGTGATTTTTCCGCCACGTGTGCGGACAAAAGAACTAAATAAAATCTATGGAGAGTGTATTTTTAAAATTAATTTTTTAATGACAGTGGTGTCATATTTTTTCTACAATTTGAAATGTATTATTCTATTTATACGGTAACCGTATAGAATAGAAAAACAATTCTTAATTGAATGTGTATTTCTTACAATTAAATCCAGTTCAATATTATTAGAACATGTCAATACTCTTGTTACCAGCAAATACAAGGAACCACTTTTATCGTTTAACTTTCAATTGTGAGAGAATATATGTTGTTTTTTAATGAGACAACAACGGTCTGGAGATATATTTACCTACTTATAATTAAAAATTAAATGGAAAAGTGGATTCTCAGAATTGTTGGTGGCAGTTGGGTTTAGCATCACCATAAAAATATTTTGTATAGTTGGTTTTTGTGGCAAATTGAAAGTTTCTACATCATTTTGCATCTACATACTAAAATGTATAGCTATAAATGCTGTGATAGTTATTTTGGTTAAATGATCTTACAATCATGTATAATTATACATAAACTTCGATTCTATAGTATAAATAAAAAAAATATATTGTAGTATATAAAAAATAATTGTCTATGACAAATATTTAAATATATATAAACATTAAGTTAAAAATGAAAAAAATAATCAATATATGTAACTAAAAATGTGAAACGCATCTTTTTGCGAAAGAATATTATATTCCATTAAAATTTTTCCATTCTTCTGAGTACTGCACTAGTTTTACAAAATATACTACAATTCTTTTTATATTATAACGAATAGAAAATATTATTCAAGTAACACAACGTCACAGTTTTATTACATAATCGAATTCTACTTTACATAAAGTTTACGTACAATAAAGACTTTGTTATTCAATTTATATTTTAAAAAAACTACATATCCAAACACCCAATAACGTAAGACTACATTATTAAACAATTACCACCATGGCATAAATCCTCATAATCCGTGTACGCGCATTATCCTCCGCAAAATCCACATCCCCCTGATTTATTGCGACTCTCTGCGCGCGGAGACCCTCTATACTCTCGCGATTAAACTTTACATAACCTTTGGTTCGCGCGCGAAACAACAACCGCCGCGCGATTACACGTTTTTCGCGTCACGCCCATCCTAAACAATCCTAAAACCATGTATATACCGTATACGTATATATACGTATACAGACATAGCACGCGGTGCGAGGGGGTAAACAGTGGACGTTTCGGGCGCGCGCGGTGAAAGTCACGCGCAAAAGTCGTAAACCCGTTATAAACCACGCAGAGTTTTAAACGACTTTGCGGGCGTTGCTGTAAAACCAAAGTTCGTGCTTCGATTAACGATTTGGCCACGCCTCGATGCTTCGGCTGAATCCCCTGCTGCTGCTGCCGAGTATAAGAAGCGGATGGATCTTCCGAAAATTAAAGTTTGATCGAGGAGAGACGGGGGGTGATGATTTTTTTTCAGGGGCGAGATATTACGCAAGTTCGCGCGAAACGGATAGAAGTTATTTAGGGCCCGAATTTGAAGTTTTTGCTGTCGTCCTTTTTCGTGTGGTGTATGAAAGATCTATTCATTTAGATGATTTTATGGAGCGTATACTTATGATTCGAAAAATTAATATTTTCCACGGTTTTTCGATGGTCAATCTGTGTCGTAAAAATCAAAGGATTTTTTTATATCTTTTATTGATTATTTCAATTATTTCTCTCTTTCTGTTTGGTTTAAAACCAACATTTTCATTTATTTTTTTTATTTTTTCATAGTTTCTTCCACCATTTTATTAAAAATTAATATTTTAAAAGTAATAACAAAAATATTCTAATATATTGTGACAGTATGTTTGCATTTTTCAGTTTCTTCTCAAAGTTTCCTGTGAAGATTAATTTACACTACCCTGGTTTACACCCTTTTGACGGCCATTCGCGGCTGCTGTGGCTTCGAATATTAATAGTTGTAAATTACATTCTTATTCAATTCTTTAAATACATTTAGTAATCAATTTATTATACAAAATATTTAATTCTTTCATTCCTCAGGCAGACTGAACTAAAAAAAACATAACAGTTAAAACAGTTGTCTATTAAAAACATAACAGTTCGTGATTCTTTTAAAACAATATTCTTTCATTCTATTTATATTTAATAAAAAATGAATAAACCTACTATCTACTTTTATTATAATAATAGAATATCATGATAATTCTCGACTAAGCTAATTTCTTCCCAAAACATTAAATCTAAAATCTGCCATAATTAACAAATAATTACAATATAGTAGCCTAAGATAATATTTGCTCGGCTTATGGAAAATTTATCTACCTTCCAAAACTACCGTATAACCACACATCGCCAAACCTCGAATTTAATTACGCTCGGTCTAGAAACACTAATTTCCTCCTGTCGCACGCTTATCAAATTCCGCGCTATCGAATTCTGCTGCGCTCTCCGCCTCTTCATAACTCCGCGAGACTCCATATCCGCCTGTATCGAGGGCGTAGAATCAGGCGACTCGACGAACTTCCATATCCGCGAAAAATCACCACCCGCACAGCCGGGACAATTTCCTCGAGCGAGCGTTATATATAATTGCGCGCGCGCGTGAAATTTCGAACGGTCGCTAGGGGCTGCTAGGCTACGCTGGTGCCAGGAAGATAGTGAGAGAGAGAAAGTGCCTGGCGACGCGCACAACGGAAATTGGGTCGTCAGAGTTTCCGAGCGCGACGACGTTCTCTTCTCGCTCCAATCGCTAGATCTTCGGTTTGTGTGTGTGTCTATGGCACCCTTGATGTTGTGTTATACAGTATGTGGCAAAATTATGAGTGTGAAATATAAATATCTATACCGAAAACATTTGTATGGGCAACGTGGTTTCTTGAAAAATATATCGTATTCAAAGTAAAAATTGTCATATTTATAGTAACATTTAATATTCGATTAAATGCTCACTTAAGAATTATTTGTAGAAAATCGAGTAAGTTCTCAATGTACAAATAAAAATAGTCCTTTTTGTCATACAATTTCTCTCGATAATGAGTGATGAGTGATTTTGAAAAAAATATATTATGCTACGTTTATAATGATTATTTTCTTATACAAGAGCAATTAGTATAGCGAATTAAGTGGTATTCAAACGAAACTGCATAATTGTACTTCTCTGCCTTGTCCGAATATATCAAACTAGTAGTAACTTTAAATTTAGTAATTTTAAATCAAATAAAATCTCTGATTTCGTAGCCATGCATGCATGTAAACAAACCACTTTTGTCAGCGTGATTTAAGTGAAAAGGAAATCATACGGTACATAAAATTGTAGCTTTTTTGACGAACTTTAAGATGCATGTGCCAGTTTTTGTTGTAGAATTTATTTTCAACACGAAAATTGCAACTTTCGTTAACGTTTATTGGTTGGTAAAATGGCCATACGAATGCATTGCAAGACAAAAAGCAATCGACGCCGATGAAAACGGCGGTTGCATCTTCAAAATTCCTAGGCCTACTAATTATAAAATATGGATATCAAGAACTACGCTATTATATTATACGCTACGGCACCATGTAGTTAAATAACATTATAAAGGAAGTCTTTGCTATAGGCTAGTCTTGACTTTCTGAAGCATTTACTATACAACTTTACCATAAGAACTGATACGCCTCCAATTTACCAACACTGTTGATAAAGTGGTCAATTTTTAACTACTTAGAACTTCTTTAATTAAAATTCAGAGTGTAAGTTTTTTGCAAAACACTCATGAGGTATTAGAGTTAAAGGTTCAAATAACATGTCTCAATAGTTTCCGAAACCCCAAAACCCGATATATATCTATTGGGTATCGAAAGATCTTTAAGGCGGCGACATTACCTGCACCCCCCTTACATAGAAAATGATACATTTATTTAATAGTGAAAGTATTTGTAATTAATATTAATCCGTCATCTTTCTTACAGTAAGTTAAATTTATAATTTTGCCTGACTGTTCACAGACTGTAATTTTTCAGTTGCTGATTAACGACGCTGTAGTCTTATTTTACTTAAAGTTACTGGCAATAGTATACCCTATAATAACCTTGCTTAAAGTCTCCTTTTCTGATGACGACATTTAGTTACAAGTAATAAACAAAACTAATATAATTTAAGAATAATACATATATATTGCTTTCTAATGAGGCATAATAGTATATATATATACGAAAATATCGCTAACTAAAATACGACATTGAGAAACTGAGACGATTAATGTTACTCACGGTTCGCTTTTGGTGATTTAAATGGACGAAAAAAGTACCATTAACTGGGGTGACGTTGAACACCGGGGTGACTTTGTGCCAAATTTAAAAATATTATCTTATGCGTTATACACTCACAAAGACGCAAAATAAAAATTAGCGCGTGTCTATTTTGAAGGTTAAGTTCTCTAGAAACAAAATATACGACTAAAGAAATTTTTAATCGTAATTATTAATTATTTCTACCTCTCTCAATAAATTAAGTTTTTTTTATTGTTTATTAACTTGAAAACTTTACTGCCCGTACACTAATTCAAACTTCCCGCTGTCCCGCAATTTTTTTTTATTGGTATAAGATTATTGGTATAAGACAATTACATTTAGTTTCATTAAATTAGAAACTATTTCTTAAATCAAATTTAATTAATTTATATACCATTATTTTAGCTTAGATAAAAAATTATTAATCATATGGCTGAAAGTCATCCCGGACACCGGGGTGATTTTGACCACCATGTTTTTGAATTTGCATACTACGACACACGTAAAAAAGAAATTTTTTATTCTTGAAATATGTTCTATAGGCTGCTATCATAACGTGAGAATTTTTTTATCTTGGTAGATACGATAAAGTTACAGAGATACGTACACGAATTTCCAAAGTGGCTCAAAGTCACCCCAGTTTACGGCACCTCAAATTTTTTGCTGATTGTGTTAAAGTACAAAATTCTATGATTTTGAGTAAAGTGAAAGGAATGAAAAAAAAATGAAAAATATATAAATATATTATTATTGTGATGTTTATTAGAATTCTGCACATAAAAATACATATACTAATGCTTTTGGCACGTAAAAAAGCTTCCTCTTTGAGAAAGCAAAGATATAATAACTATACATAGTATAGTATAGTATAGTACATAGTATAGTTATACTATGTACATGTAGATTGAAAGAGTATTCAAATAATTAAAAGGTTAATCAATTAAAGTTTATTTCTATCTCAAATTAGTCTACAATCATCCCGAAGGTTAATTAAAAATTAACATTTTATCAACATTTCATTTCAGTAACTTTTTAGGGTATCATTAATTTTCATGTCTAAAACTTCGTTCAGAGGTCTATTGCCATTGTTTCTATTATTATTTTCTATTGCTATTTTTCTATTATTTTGTCTATTACTATTCTATCACTTTTGTATGAAGAGCAAGTTATTTTGTTGTTGTGTCTACTTTGTATTTCTACAATATAAAAGATCATTCATTTCTTGATAAGTAAAATTCAAAGTGGAAAATCATTACCCGTGAATAATAAGCTATAATAAAACATGTGTTACATTGAACTGTAAAAAAAATATTGATAATAAACTGAAAAAAGAAACCACTTTCGAACGTTTTCTATTAACTTTCTTCACATTCGTAATCAATCTTAGAGTACATAACCTCTAATCTCCTGCAAACTCCTTCCCCGCACTAAAATTTTGTCACATACTGTACGTCGAGCCATCATTGTAGATGTGTATCCCTTGGATAGTCAGGTTTCCCGACAAGTAGAAATTTATAATTGCGCCGAAGCGAGCATCTACAATCGTGTGCACGTCACGTCTGGGCCTGGGTTAAGGTCGCGGGTATACTCGCGGGATGTTTACGAGACGTGCACTTTGAGATGTTTTAATTAGCCGCGGACGTTTCGAGCGCCAGCAGTGAACTGTGTGACAGTGTGACTCGAGGGCTCGTTGCAGGAGAGTTATAATTGGTGGGTGTCGGATGGGGGATCAGACGCCGAGTGGCAAGAAATAAAGTACCTACATGCGATTTTAGTGAAATTTTCGTCTTGTTTACGGCGGAGATCGTGTTACACTCCGTAACTCGAGGTTAGTGCCGTGGAGAAAATCTTCTGTGAAATCCTGGAGGTGAAGGAGCGAGAATGACATTAATTGCCCTTGAATAATGTAGTGATATTCATTCTGATCATTGTGGAATTTTGCGTAAAAAGAGATAAATAACAACTTACGTATATTTACAGTATGTCATAAACGAATTTGGCTTACCTGCAACAAACAAAGAACATATACATTAGATGGTATGCTATTTTAAATGTACTTTTATAATGATTAAAAAGAAGCGCTTTTATTATATATTGATTTCCCACTGCAGCTTGAGTAAGTATATTATTTAAAAGAGACTTTTAATAAAAATAATAAGAATAAATACATAAATTTACTTAAAATTAAATTTTTAGCAATAAAAGAATGTACATAAAAGAATTTATAAAAATATTTACTAATAAAATATATCGAAGGAAATGCTAAAAAAAGCATGAAACATAAATTAAAAGCACATCGACTTAATCGGTCAAAGTCTTAATTAAAAGAAGAGTAAAGCAAACTATAAGTAGAGTTGCCGGAAGTTTTCACGAATGGAGAATGTATTAATATGTCCAGCACTTTAACGAATTAGTAAAGTTACTAAGATATTTTAAGCTAATAAGAGCTCTGAATTTATAACAAGACTTTTATCATACTTATTCCTAGACTTTCTACGCGATACTACTTGGCATAAGATATCAATAAATTATTCTTAGAAACCTGGCAATATAATCACCATCGTGTCTATTCCACGATTAAAAGTAACAGACACAAAAAAGCATCAATAAAGCCATCCCCCATGCAAAAAGAAAAGAACAACAATCACCCACCCAACCAAACGAACATACGCTTCTTAACTTCAAAGCGAAAAGTGCGCAAATAAGAGGTTTCCCGGCCGCGGGCAGAGCTTTCCTTTATTTCGCTACAGTTCGGCCGCCGCGAAGATAAAGCCATAAAACAGCCGACCCCGAAGGGAGAGGAGAAGGGGGAGGGGGGAAATTAGCGCGGGGGGGCAAATTGCTCGAGGCGCCGGATACGAAGTACGTATAGCTTCCGGTCGCGCGCGATTGGCTCGCCTCCCCCCCCCCTCATCCTCCCCCGCTCGCGCAGAGCGCGACAGAATCGAAAGCTGCGCTCTCGAGGTAAAGAGTGGAAGTGTGCAGTGCGGCCGCAGGAAGTGGAAGGACACGCGGCGCTTTTAAATAGAAGGCGCGACGTGAAATCGAACATCGAGTGCATCTCTATAAACGATTGAGTTTACCGATAGATTTTGAATTGGGTATAATACGAGGGTAGACAAATTGAGAATAATTGTATTAACGTTTGATTGACGACAATCAGACTAACTTTTTATAGATAGAATCTGAAATCAAAATTGAGAAAGACATAACTGACGATACGACAATCGCGAGCTGATTAAATTAGAGAGACAGAATTTTTATTATTTGTCTACATTATATTTGTAATGATATTATTTTTTGTAGTTTTATTGTTTCGCAGTGTCATAATAAGACTATGACATATACCCATTTATATTTAGAATGTTACTTTCTAAAATTTTTGGATTGCCGGTTGTTTCACAATTTTGCAGTGAAAGTCCACTAAAAATTGTAAAAATAGTTGAATTTCACTCCAAAATTATGCAAACAAAGTCGCTTGGTGCATTTGAAATAAAATTTTTACTCCAAAAATGTAAGTATTTTTGCTATGGTATAGATCTTAAATACTGCCATGTGAATATTTATTCGTAGTTTCAACAAACGCTTACTTTCAATTATTGACTTTGCGAAAAAAAATAAATAAGACTTGTGTAGTCATTTACTTCTTTTCTACGTTTACTCTAGAACGGTAAAGCGATGGGTTTTCTACATTATTACCGGCTATATTTGTACAAGTCCTTAAGTAAACTAAGTAAATCGTATTGGATAAAAATAAATTCTGCCAGGTTTATATTTCAATAAATAAAAACGAATATGAATTGTAGTATACATTTCGATAGGATTTGCTATACGAACTTCTATTTTGAAAATAAGTACTATGAAAACAAGAAAACTAAATGTTCTTAAAGGAATATGTCTACTACTTTTTTCGTCGATGAATATGTTAGGTAATTCCGTTTTTCTCAAAAAATGCGCATCAGAATAAAATTTTCTTTACAGGATCGCTCTACTACAAGGAAAATGAAGAGCGGGACAATTAGATTGTTATTGGTCTCCATAGTTGCATAATCATGTAATTTTTCAGATTTTTGATTCTGATAACAATTCAAGTATTCCGCTCTTCATTTTCCATAAATCAAGCGATGAAAAGGAAATTTTAATCTGAGATGTATTTTTTGAGAAAAACGAAATTTTTCAATATATTTATCGACAGGTAAAGAAGCTCTTATGCATCCTCTCCAAAACACTTCTAATATAAAAATACTGCGACAAAATTGAAACTACACGACTTTTCCAAGTTTCAGCAGCGCAACCGTTCGAATTCCACCGAACAACGCGCCAAACTACAAAAAAATATCTTCAATTTAATTCCGCATTCAACCTCAAGCTACCCGATTCATTCCTCGATCTATACCATCTCCTCGAACAATGGCTATACCGAGAAAACCAGCTCTCGACCGCCAATACTTTCCCCCCAATAACCGGATCCTCTTCCTCTCGGCTGCAACAATGCGAGTGAATCTCGCTGCTCGATTTCCTTCTACAACCCTGTGCACCGCCGCGTCGGTCTAGTCCTCCGAACAAGACGAGAGAGAAAGAGAGAGAGGGAGAGAGAGAGAGAGAGATATAGAGAAAGAGTTCGAGTCCGAGCGGGGCAATTATCTCCCCTTCCGCGAGATGCTATAGAGGAGAAACGCTTTTCCCATCGAACTGCTGCCGCTGCTGCCCTCGTATTCGGCTGGTTTGCTCATCCCGAGGATGATACTTTCTAGCGAGCGAGCGAGCGCGCGTGACGTAAATAAGGGGAGTAGTCGAGCGCTACTTCGCCGCTTGCGCAAAATCGGCAAGTTTTTGTGGGGCGGCCACGGCTAGTGTCCCAGTGAACTGGAGATCGTTTGGGGTCGAATTCTGGTTGAGATTTTTGTTCTTGTGGAAAACGTTTTTTTTTAATCGACGCTTTTTCGTCGAATTTGATAAAAAAAGAATTACAAGAAAATTGGAAATTTTTATTTAGTCGGACTGGTCGAACTTTCACAGTGTTTTTGAGATAATGAAACTAATAAACATAAACAAAAATTTTATTTTCAGCAGATTCTATCAGTTCGTTTCGAAAAAAATTTAGTGAAAACAGTTCATTGTATATCACAATTTAATAAATTCAATAATCTCAATAAATTAAATACATTAAATAAATTAAATAAATAACAAAATATAAGTATACGAAAACTGAATACCCGTAAAAGTTACTATCAAAAAAGTGTAATATACAGGATTTAATATATTGATTGAAAAAGTGACCTAAGATGCTAAAACACAAGTAATTGTAGTTTTGTAATAAGCATAATAAACATTTCTAATTACTCGAATTTTCTTCCGTTATTATTGATATTTAGATCGCTTTTAAAAACGTAGTACACGAAAGCTGTTTGTTATTTTGAATATTAAAACTAAAAGCTGTAGTACCGAATAAATAATATTGTAAACTCTGATAATAATAATAATAATAATGATAGTTTAATCGTCGGTGATCACACCACCAAATAATAATACGTGGTTATTGGGGTTATTTACACCCCAAAAATTAAACGGTTGTCACAACTAAACTGTTAAATCTTTTATGTTTAAATAGATTGCTTTGCATTCTTGAAACGATGTTCAATATATATATCAAAGTTTCTTTTAATTGTTAGCTTTTTAAAGATTAAAAGTTATTATTAAATTGTTATTAAGTTATTATTCTATTAAATAAAATAAGTCAATATTTTACGAAATTTTTGTTTTACGTTTCTTTACTATAGGTTCGAACTAAAACCTAATAAAAAAGGACTTTGATTCATATTCTATATTGCGTCATGGATGTTAAGTAACTTTTTTGAAATAGAAAATTACTTATTTCGGACATGGCAGCCATTTAACTCTGTGAGAGCTATTTGTACTCGTGTGACCACGGTGGGTTAAAATTGTACACCAATGTATTCCACCCGTTCCTTTTTCGCCGTTTTATTTGACGCACGTTTATTACAATTACAAACAGAAATTGGGGCATTAACTCTTTGAATCTTTATAAATTTACATATACCACAATAAATCCAATACAAAGGTCCCAGAATTCAAGAAATCCCGGGCTATCCTAATCCATCTCTAAAGCACCAGAACGAACAAACACCCCTCGCTGTAAAAAAAAAAGAAACCGCGTTAACGCAAGAAGCCCGCGAGCTGCGAACAAAAAACCGCGCACAACGGCAGCAGCAGCAGCGCGGCAGCTGTCGAGCGTCCGTCTAAATTGCGCCAACATCCTCGCGCCGCGCGCGGCGACCGTGAATCGATTCACCTTTTGCGCTACCTATATACCACTGCACTCCTTCGTTTCTCGTTCCTCTCTCGCGTGTATGCCTGCGCGCGCGCGCGGGGAAGAGATTTTCGGATTTTCGCGGCTGTACCGCGGGGCGATTATTAATTTTCTTTCATTCTGCGCGGCTGCACGTCCTTCGATTGTTCTGCAGGACACAAAGAGGCGCGCGTGCGCGCGAATGAATGACCCTCTCGCGAGAGCGAGGGAAAAAAATGTGCACTCCAGCGCCGGCTTTTTGTTAACGCTCTTGCAGAATCGACTGTGGTACTATAATGGCTATTATCTAGCGATGACAGGGTGTATAAATTGTAATGGAGCCTGAGTGGATGATGTTTCGGCTTTTTTGTTTCTTTTTTTCTTTCGTGTAACGGGAAATTGTTTGCAATTGAAATTGAAATTTTCGTGTATGCATTGAAAACTGTGTACGTGGTATTTCTGCGGGATGTTATCTAATACATCCGAGTACGGTGAGAATTTAGCAATTTTCTCACTTTTATTTGTTATCTTTCGTTTCAGTCAGTTTGAAATGAAAATTGTAAGAGTGAGATTTTTTAATTAAAAAGATTTCTATCAAGCAGTAGTGAAGTTCTTTATGAATATTAGTTACTTGAAAAAAGCTTTTATCTTGCGAATTAAATAAAATTCTTTTATGAAGGAAGATATTATTTTAATTACACGATATGCTTTTTTCGCAATTTCGAAGAGAGTTCATAAAGGTATTTAATAAATTGAGATAATGTAATGACCTTTTGAAGTTAAGCCTGTCGGTGCTTTAAAATCAAATTAGCCCAGTTTATAAAAGGTAAAACTTTATGTAACAAAAGCATAATTTCTTACTACTATTGTATAATTATATTTCCTATCTTTTCAAACTATATATAGAATTTACAGGAGTCAAAAGTGATTCTATTATTGCAAAAGTAATACTATTTCAAACTTTCAAAACAGTAATGAGTACAAGACTTTTAACTTACAAGACTGTAATAATTGAAAGAATTAGATACATTCAAACAATATTGACACTATTAAATCATTACTCAGCAGAAAAACCTCCCTCTCTTCTCAAACTTTCAAGAAAAACTCAAAACACCTTATCTTCGTAAAATCACATTAAAAAAACAAACATCGGCGAAACTAATCGCAATTATCTTCAACCATAAATACTCACATTGACAAATGGGCCACGAAGCGATTAACGACCGAACAATTAAACCTCTTCATCCGTTCTCTTCCTGACCCACCAAAAAAAAATAATCTCCCATCCTCTGACAATACCTCGATTGATTCTTAAAACAAGAGACTCCATCCCCTCCACAGCCAACAGTCATCAATCAGCTGTACACATCCCGACTTCGGCATCAAAGGAGACTCATTACATAAAAAAAGAAAAAGAAAAACAACGAGCCTCTACATCGTTCTCGAATCTGCTGCAGCAGCGGCTAATAGTCATACCCGGCTAAAAGGAGTAGTTCTAGAATAAGAAGAAGACGGCGACGAAGAAGCAGTAGAGTAAACGTACCAATTACTGCGGTATGATTCCCTATTAGTGCGGTACCTCATTTTTTTTAACAATTTCTCTTTATTAATAAACTACCCTGATAGAAACTTTCCCGAACAGTTCACCAAAACTTGGCCAAATCTTTATGCGTTGGCCAGTGGTTTCACCATCGGCTGACCAACAATCCCGCTTATTTCGTCACGGATTTATGGCAACGTGAATTATGGTCAACGGATCTATGGCCAACGGATGGTGAATTTTGAAAATAACGATAAAAGCAAATTTAATGTAACGTAACTATGGGTAAACTGTATAAAAATTTATGAAAATTAACAAAAAAATTTCTTTTATGGTAAAAAATATAACCACCTATTTAAATAAAATGTAACTAGCAAATTTTTAAAAATTTACTATTGGACCACCTCAACTTCATAAAATAAGATTTAAAATAAGCATAATACTTTATGTCAGATTTTTAGGTTATGCGTGTTGTTGATACGCACATACAAGTGTCTGATCGCGCACGCGTGAAAGATGATCAGCCGTGTTGGCCAACGAAAATTGGTGAATTGTTGGAAGTAGGCCATTTTGGTTGGGATATTTTCTACCAGGGTAATAATAATACATTTCATTTTTACTTAAAATTACAATATTTTTGTGTATATTTAATTAATTATAGTAGCTATTAAAACAGTTTTCAATATAAGAAAATAATTTAATTTTAGATAACATATTTAGCGTATGCAAAACAATGGTTTACCAATTACTAGGTATGTATCAAATACCGCAGATATAGTTTTAGAGAAACTCGTAATGTAACGAACAGTTAATATAAGCTATGCGTAATAATTAGAAATGATGTACTTTATTGACTTTATACACTTTCCAATGAATATTATTAAACTAAATTGAAACGAATCGTCGTGATACCCATTACTACGTACCTATTGCTGCGGGTTTATAAGTTATATTAAAAATTATTTCAAAAAAGGTTTTAACTTTATTACAATAAACACAATATAAGTATAAATAATTTTTATTTCTTTTCATACATGTTTGCATTACAAACACACGTTTCGTTACTATTTATTTAATTCTTATTAAAAAAAGCTTCCACAATAATACGGACACCCGCAGTAGTACGTACTTTTACCCTAGTGCAGAAGAACAGGCGCGCTGTGTAGGGCTATATGCGCTATATATATATAGATACAGTGTGCACGGAGCTGGGGGCCGTTACGTAAGCCGCGCGCGCTCGCGCGTCTAATGACAATGCCTCCGAGATCGCGAATCCTCTTCTTTATCGCGTGACGTAAGGATCCGAGCGCAGGAGTGGAAAAATGTGCTATAGGGGGGCCCCACTTTTTCTACCTCTCTATGGGAGAGTCGGAGAGCAGCAGATGGACGTTATTACCAAACGTCGGTTTATCGATTAATTGCATCAATAAGCCGCGTCTTGGATAGGAAGGAGATAGAGAGAGAGAGACAGAGAAAGAGAGAGAGAGAGAGAGAGAGAGGTGGACGCGATTTGTGAGCACAGCGAGATCGTGTCAGACGGGATTGGGTTCGGCATTCCGTACATCACTGCTGATCTTTTGTTTTTCTCGAGGAGCGAAGCTGAGAGTGACCAAAGAATGGCATGCTTTTATATTTTAAGGAAATGAGATGTATGCTTTGGTGATCCATAAAGGTATTTATGTTCATAATTCATTTGTACAGTTTGCAGTATACATTGTCACGTAATTGTAAAGCAATATAAAGTACTATAAACATAAAATTACTATAAAAGTGGTTAATCAATAACTGTTTGTAATAATATAATTAAGGGTACACAGATATTTTAGCTGAAGATGACAAAAACACGTTTGTTCGTATTTTTAAAGGTATCGAGCTTTTTTACGAAATTTTCCATTCTTCATAATATTTCTGCGAATTTTTGCTCGAGTTATTTTATAAGAATTGCATCATTTTTCAAAAATGCCTTATAAATATAGGGGAGACCAAGGTAAAGTGAACATAGTAACTGTAAAACGCGAAAATAATGTATTTTTCAGACTTAAAACATTACTTTGTAAGTTGCACAGGAAACTTTTTACATTAATAAACATACTAGTAACTTAAAAAGAAGTCATTGATTAAGTTTAATATTATTTAGCTATTTTTTTAAAATACCGGTTCACTTTACCCGGACCTTTCAGTGCGGAGTAAAGTGAAGTAGAGAATAGAATTAAATATTTTGAAAATATTTTACTTTGTAGATGAATAGATAAAAACACTAATTTAGATAATACGAAAATTAAAATGACATCTTAAAACGTTTTAAATACTGTAAAATACGAAACAGTTAAATATGGAGGTTATGTTGGCACATTTTGGCATAAATTCAAAATGCGTTGCATCAAAGGCTTGGTATACTATACTAAAACTCACCTTGATAAATATTTTGTTAAAATTTCTATCTGGTCACGTATAAATTAGTGCAATCGCATTTTTTTCCGGACCACTTTACCCTGATTCACTTTACCCCGAGACGTCGATTCTTAAAAATTCTTGTATAAAAACGGAAAAACATCATTTAAAGCTCTGCATTCTTGGCAATAGTAAGTAAAACGTATTTGAAGTAATAACAAAAATAATATAGCAATAAAACTGATTATGAACATCTATAATCGTTATAATGAATTCGACAAACCAACTTTCTTTTAAGATCGAAAATTACAATTATTTTTCTTTTGTAGAATATTAATTGTTACGTAGTGAAACTTTTTTATTATCATCTTTGCATTATTATCTTTCACTAAAGAAATAATAAGCATGGTTCACTTTACCCGTGTGTTCACTTTCCCCAGTTTCCTCTAGATATATTTTACAACTACCAACAAATGATCATGAAAATTTCAGGAAGTCCTTTTGAAATCATACTAAAATACTATACTACTCTTTATTGTATTTTACTATTTAATATGAAGTTCATAAAGAGGCGAATACAGCGATATCTGTATATATAACAGAGAAATATTTACCGGATCGGCGAAGGGACCGCGCGGAAAACTACACTAACAATTTTCACGCATTGTAAATCTGCAGCATCGTAGAGTACTGAAATACGCAGGGATACGTATAACTTTCGCGATTAAATTAATCCATGAATTCGACGAACGCGTCGAGTCGCTTCATATACAACCCGTGTTTGCTCACCGAAGTCAAAAGGTCGCCTGTACCTACTGTGCCACTGTATAATCCGCGTGCAATGATAATCTAATCTCTTTATCTGCTCTCTCTCCTGTCTCTCTCTCTCTCTCTCTCTCTCTCTCTCTCTCTCTCTCTCTCTCTCTCTCTCGCTCCTCCTTTCTCTCTTACTCTCTCAATCTACCTTATATCATTCATTCCTTTAATCTGATTTTCTTTCTCCATTTCATTGTTTATTTCAGTCTCATCATAAAAATGTATGAGGATGATTAATTATTCTAAATGCACATCGCAATATAAAATGAATATTGAAATTGGATACATTTTATTTGAATATAAACATTATGCGTAAGATTACATGTATATACCATATTTATGTTTTATCTTATTAAAATAAATATATCGCATTTCGCGACCTCAGAACCTGACGATTGAAAACTTGACTCTGAGGACTGCAAAATGTTACATGTTCATGAAAAATATATACCCATCAGAGTAAATCATAAATATTCAAAGTTCGAGATCTTTCAACCACAATTTCTGACAAAATACGGTAAATACTGTACCTTTTATCCCGTTAATGTCAACGTATAAAATAATGTATGAAGACATGAATTAAGGTTCTCTTCAACTTTTAATACTTCTAATATTCCCTTTTATCCTAATCCGCATCACGAGCTATTGAATTCATTTCGAATCTTACATTTCTAATTTCAATAATTCGATTCCTAAACGAAGAATGCTAATTTTATTTGCGGTTCCACATTTAATTAAATAATGTTGAAGTTGTGAAGACAAAGAAAGATACCCACAGATGCTTAGTAAGTTAGGAGTAATGGAGGGACATACAAAACTAATTCTATTGTTTATAGTTTATCAAAATATAAACATTAAATAAAACTTAATCCAGGAATGTGAAGGGAAATTTAAAAAAAGAGGGTCAAATCCCATAAGATAAGTGAAAAAATCAAGATTTTATCGGACATTCAACACTAAGGAATTAACATTTTTTTAATGTTTTTCACTTTACACAGAAGGAAAATTTTATTTAAATACTTAAGATTTTATAAATCCTTCATGCTCATCGGTTTTATAGGTCCTCTATCAATGTTTTACCTGGATCCGGCATAGGCCGTCCATGAGCATCCTCCTTTAAACATTCACCCGAATGATTTTTTCTGATTAAAAATTCAATTTATAAGAAAATAATATATAATACAGATAATAGATATAATAAATGTTTTTTATTTACTAAAACGATTATTTGTTTAAACGAAACACTTTCTAAGCCTTTCTCTCATACGATCAATTACATCGCCAATGACAACGCAAAGATATCCTGATCCTTATTACAAAGCGAATAATCAACAAACGATGATCATCCACTCCTAATGCGTGCGATCACTTCAGCTCTTCGCACGCAATCCACACGTACAATAAAACGCTAGCTGCAGCCCACGCGAAAAACGTCATTTCGCGCTAATCACTCCCATAACTCCCCTAGTTACACACATACACACATACACACACTCATTTATAAAAATCCATCCTTCGCCGGAGGGCCGAGAAGAACATAACCGACTCCTCTTCTTCCGACGCTCTCCGCGCGCGCCGCGCAGAGTTTACATAAGATCCGTGCGAACGCGTCGCGTGCACTTTTGACGCTGCTTTCTCCTTTTATCGGCGCACGCGCGCGCGACGCGAGACGCGACTATATAGACTTTGACTCCCCCCGCGCGCGACTCGCGATTTTTTTCGCGATTCGCACGTGTAAGTGTATAATACACTGCAGGCACAAGTCGCGCGCGTTCGCGAGCTTCCTTCCAGTGCACAGTCGATTTCCGCTCGATTGTTGCCGGAGGGATTCGGTGTGTTTGGATTCCTTTTTATTTTTATTTTTTTACTCACGATGTGGATGTGGATGAGGAGAGAAGGGAAAAAAGAAGGATCCGCGAGAGCAGCTTCCGCGTAGGAAGCTGTTAGTGGTGCGCGATTTTTATGGGGTACTTCCGAGGAATTAGAATAAAGAGGTGTGCAGAGAGGGAGAGGGAGTGTGTGTGTGAGTGTGTGATTCGGCGAAGGCGGAATTTAGGTTATAAAGTAATTGGAGTAGTATTGTACGCGTTATGTTTCGTAGGTTAGGTTTTTATGTTTCGAGATATATACTAGTAGTAGAGGATAAAGTTGTGAGCGGGTGGATAAAATTATAGTTTCTTGATCATTCAAAATGAGCAATAAAACCTATTTTGCTAAATTTATTATATAAAATAATTAGCCAATTTATAATAAAATGACACCTATGATGGTTTTTCCAGTAACTGGATTTACTGGTACAAAGCCATTTCTGGATTTTTTTTCTGTAGTTAATATGGTTTAATAATAATTAGACTACTCGCTCTAATGCTTCCTTTGAGCTTTGTATAATTAGCTCAATATTTTATATTTTTGTAGTCTCTAAAGTAGTGAACTTTAATTTTTTTTTATTTTTAATAATTAACACTAATTCAGTAAGCTTGATAAATAGCCTCTTTTTTATCAAAATTAGTAATCAAAGAAATCATCAGTAGAAAAGTTATTTTAGCACTTTTACCACATAAAATATACCATTTTTTAACGATTTTTCTGAAATTATGAAAATTATATTACTTTATAACATTTCTATAAAACACCAGGATCCCACCTAAAGTCGTAAAATAATAATAGGATCATAAAAAGTAAAAATAATTTACAAAATTTTATCCAGTGAGAGATTCACTTTTTATGACTTTTGTGTATCATCAGGTTTACAGTCATATTACAAAGAGATTATTAAAAAAGAAAATTTTATTATTCCGATACTTTTAAGCACCCGGAGTAAATAATAAACATTGCTTCAAACGCGAAATTATAATGACATATAACCGTTACAGGTCGTAAAACAACTTTTACAACCAAAAACCCTGCATCTATTAAAATTCATCAATATACCCGTGCATCCGATGCACGACATGACGACTCTGATTCTTCACTCGACATTCGCGAAAGCCATTAAATCCATCAACCCCTTTACACTATCTATACCGAGCTCAGCTCATTTCGACCCCAAAGAGCAGCCAGCTAATCCGCAACTGCACTATGGTGCACGTATTTGATTTACAACGACGGAACAATGCTTTCTCTCTCTCTTTCTCTCTCTCTCTCTCTGTCTCTCTCGGCGCCCGGGAATATCATGTCGCGCGCGGCGCACCGAGATGCGACTTATACACAGTGCGCGCGGCTCGTGGCGGATGTTTGCCTCCGATATTCCGTCGCCGATGCAAGCTTGGGCCGCGCTTGTCTCGGCAAATATTGGCTTTGCCTATTGGCTCGCCGAGGAGAATATATATGTATATATGTGTATATGTATTTTCGTGCGCTCGGGCTTCTTGCGGATCCTTATTTCCACTGGGGAGCGGAGTTTATGGCCGAGGTGTATTGTTTACCTGTGGATTGAGCGAGTTTTCCGTGCGAGACTAATGTACAGTTTGTAGGATTTCTTGTTTATTTACGGACATGTAAGAAAGAATGAGATGGAAATAGTAAATAAAGGCGAATGGCTTTAAGTAGAAATGGGTGGGTGTGGTCAGACGTATACGGATTATTACGCTGATGGTTTTGAAATTAAGTCCTTGGTACCCTAGTATTATCCTTTTAAAAGGACATTTCCATAATCAGGCAGTGTTTGAATCTAAATTATTCAATACAATTAATCAGAGTATACTAAATAATTTTAATTTTCATAGTAGCTGACCTCAAAGGGTAACGGACGGAACAATAATTGAATATTATTTACGGTTAATACATTGATATTTTCATAAAAAGGGCTAAGTCTTTTACATGGATATTATTAAAATAATTATAATTACAGTTAAAGTGTCTTTCTTAAACTTGTTATTTGCATTCTCTTTGAAACGTCGTATGTAATGTTTTGTTAATTATACCGTATACAAAGGAACAACTGTTTAATTTGAACTGTCCGGATCTATATTTGCTCAAGAGATACCAAGCTCCTAATGTAAATATGTGTCTTGAGAGGAAATTAGCCTACTAGCATTCCACCTAATTTCTATGCAAATTCATGGATTCCATCTACGTATTTTCAAAATTTATGGATATTGTTTATCAGAATCTTCGGAAGCAAGATAAAATATTCACAGTATTCTATAAAAACTTTTCATATTACAAGCCGAATTCATTTATTTTCATATAATGCTGACATCTAAATCTATAAAAATAGTCAACGTTGTAACAAGTCTTGTAAACTCAGTATCTAAAGGAAGAAAATGTATCAGGATAAATGTGGATTCATAACGCGGTTAGGTCGAAAACTCATTTGTATGTAATATTCCAAATTCTACTAATTAGAAGTTTAATTTCCCAAAATGCCCTCATTTCTTGAACCTTTGCTACCAAAATAAGTCCGTATCACTTCATTAGAGAAGGTGAACGTGATAAATAAATATAATTACTTCATATAAACATAACTACAAACATTATATATAATAACAAGAAAAAATGTTTTCGATTAAATTTTTATTTTAGTTAATAAAATGAAAAATCGTTATCTTCTTCCCTTAAAAATAAAGTTTTCCAAACCACGTCCACTACCTTAAATAAATTCAACGTACCAAACTTCATTATATGAAGTATCTCTAATGAGCAGTATCATTCGCCTCTCGCATCTCGATGTAACTCATCGCGGCCGTCAAAGAGTCCGCGCAGTCGACGCCCTTTGACGACTCTCGACTTCTTTGAATTATTTCGCGCAGGTCTCTCTAAAACATAAATTCTCCGCTTTCATCGCGCGCGCGCAAAGATTTTAAGCTCGTACTCGTATAATATATACCATTTTTCTTTTCGAAGGCGCGAGAAAGGAGAGAATTTGCCATGGGAAGAGATTGAAAAAAATTAACGTTTCGTTACGCAATTATTCATTGCAGCTAATTTAAAATGAAGTTCCACGCTGACTGTACTGTATTCTCTGTGTAGATGCGCGCAGGCGCTACTAAACTTTCTAAACTTTTCTGCGTATTGTTCGAGGCATCATACGTTGAAAAAAGTTTTTTCATTAAAATTACTGTTTGTTTAATAACGCTTTTATTGACCTTATTTCGTACAACAAATTCAAACTAATATCAGTTTTTGAACTATTAATTTTTAACTAGTTAGTACCGTCATATTAACAAATACTGCATTAATAAAATGTTCATTAATTAAAACATGCGAAATATTTCTATATTTGCTTTTCATTGTATAATATACGTACAAAAAAAAATTAACCCGATGTATATATCACCGTCTAATCTCAATATTCCAATACATGTATTAACGAAGCAATAAATACGCATATCCATATATACAAAATAGACCATTCAGCATGCAGATTCGTAAATTAAATCTGTGCACAATAACGCAATAAACTCTCGAGCGGAGAAATTTGTACACGTGCTGTACAAAAATCACAAACTTTTATTATACATATACACTTTCGGCGTGGCGCTCTGTCGCTTTGATTCAATGCAAATGAAATTCGGCCCCCGGACACAAAAGCTTGTGCCTCTCCAGAGGCTTTCTCTCCGTTTCCTGTAAATAGTTCCCCTCAAACGCTTTGAAATCCTTTCTGGTGCGCACACGCGCGAGCTCTTGCGTCGTTTGATTGCACACGCGAAAATGGGTTGAGAGGCGACTCTATATATGTGTGTGTGTTTTGTAAAAGAGTGATGCAAACTTTTTGTTTTGGGTGATAATCGATTATATACGCGGCTCTGTCGCTAAAAACTGTTGCTACTAAGTAACTGAAATTTTGATTTTTTGTATAATACACAATATGTAAACCTATTTCAATTGTACATGGAAAACAGTAATAATATAGATCGTTTTAACTGAACTTTTAGCGTGCCTGAAATACCGATTATAACATTTTAGTTTCTTCCGTGTACAATAAGCTTCAATTATTCTAATATTTGTGTCATTCTTAAGACTAATAAATACACATACCACAGTCTGAATAATCAATTGTCAGTATTACTTATTCAACTATTCATAACGAAAAATAATATTTCCTAGATAAATTAAACATTGTTAAGATTGACGTTAAATTATTTTCGTAAATGGTAAACTAAAAAATTGTTCATTAAACTCCGTCTATTAGTAGAGAGTTTATTTACCCTAATTTATTTTTTAGTGAAAATCGGTTTGAATGTTATTATCACATACCAGTACGATAGTTCTTTATTATCATGCTTGTTTATAATAATAGAGCACAAAATTATTAAATTACTTTACTAGTTTTCTTAAAAAAGCACTTTATAGATTACATAATTTATGAGACATTTTACACTCAACTTATTTAAATGCAAATTTATATGCAATTCTTTACGAAAAGTAATGACTAGTATTTGCTCGAAAATTATGGAGTGCAGCACATAATAAGAATGTTTAAAGTTTAGTAGTAATTATAAGAATAGCAACAATTCTTATATAAATGTTATTAGTTTTTAAAAGACGATTGTTTTTAGATTGTAATTATTAAAATGATTTTAGATACTTGTACCTAGCATACGCATAATAAGAAGTTTATTTATTAGTATTCGTACAATGAGTTATTTATTAAGTAATGTAAATTATAAGAAAAAATTATATTGTTCGATTACTATTATTTGTCATAGCTTTATTGCCGATTTTTTACACGTGAAATGATAAGCAACATTAAAATAATATATTTACATCAATCAGGTATTAATAATTATTTTAACGCAAACATCCAGATTATTAATCACTAAATAAATTATGTTTAAGTAGTAGCAGACATCTAAATAATAGAACACCAAAACCTCAAGTATGTACAAAACATTCAAACAACATTATACATTTAACTGCATACACTTATTTATCGATAATATCTATTTCAATCAATTCCATATTTCCCTAGTTGCATATTGAGTTTTTCAAAAGTAGATAACTGCAAACTCACAAATTACATAATAAAACAAAACTAAAATAAAACAAACGGTGCACCATATCCCTCTAAACTCCTCAGAACCACCTCTCAACCCAGAACTCGCATTCCCCAATAACACTACAATGCAAAGGTTAGGTTCTGCACCTGCAGAAGCAAACCAGACGCACGGTACACGCGTCGGCCTATACCGGCTACTGTAGACGTCCCCTCGAAGACTACCGTACCTACAGTAGTGCACATAAGTGAGTGATTGCCGGATTAGCATTACAAAGGAGCGGGCGAGAGAGAGAGAGAGAGAGACGCGCTCGGCTCGCCGACGCGGCGCGCATTGTGTCATTGCGACACGCGCGCGCGGAACGGAGATCTCGGGCAGGTGAGCGCGCCGCGATGTTTCTTCTTCTGCTTTTGTAGGGAAATTCAGCGCGTTATGAAATGAAAGTTATAAGGAGGTGTGCAGGAATGTCTGAGGATGATTTTGTGAAGGGATTGCGCTGATGTTATTCTTGTTGTTGTTGTTGTTGTATGATAATATGTTTTTGAAATTACTTGTTTGGAGTATTGATGTAAATGATTAGTTTTGTGAGAATTAGTATTGACACTCATTTTTATTGTCGCTTCTTCGTAAAAATATTTGGAATAATTATTATACGAAAATATAAGTTTCAATCTGTTATATAACATGTCATATTAAATGAAAATAGCGAGGATATAAACATTTAACTTTCTTAAGGATATCTGCCTAATATTCTAATATAAATCATTTTACTCAGTACAGTAATACATAATTTTAATAAATGTATTAAAACAACATTTTGCAATATTTTAATAGAAATAAGTATAAATATTAATAATCTGATTACAGATATTTAGTTAAAACTAAGTTATTTTCGAATATTTCTAAAGACATAATTACAAAAGTAGGAGGGTCAATCAGAGCAGTTTTCCAGTCGCCGTGTAAATTAGCCGATTTTCATTACAATAACACCTACAATGATTTTTCTGGAAAAATTTACAGTTTTATTATCTATTTTCAAATTTCTACAAAGAAAATGATAAATTAATAATGTGTACTTTGTGTAAAGTACAAGAGATGTTTTTTATATCAAAATAAGCAATAATTCTGATCGATTTATAAATATGAAATGCACATAGCTCATTTTTTGGCCAAAATAAGTATTTAAGAAATTTGTCAATATACATCAGTAACTTTAGCTCTTGCATAGAAAATGTGCACTTTAAATAAAGAATAAAAACAAATAAATCAGAAACTATAAATAAATTACGAAAATTTTCTGATATTATCATGTCATTTTTAAGTTCTATAAATGTCCCGCGTCAGGCCACGTCACGTCAACCGAAAACTCAGCTAAATCAAATTAAAAACTAAAAGAAGCCTCCAACTAACGACTTGAATTGAGAGAAAATGCCTTGGCCCGCTCGCGATTCCCGTAATAATTCGATCAATCCTGATATAAAAAAGCCATCCACCAATCCTCCGCCCCTAATAATTTTCCCCGACCACCGCCGCGCGTCTCCCATTCATAAATCACACTGGGCTGCACAAACGAGCAAAGGAACAAAAGACGCGCGAGAAAGACGAGCCGCAAAAATTCATCAGTAGGAAACCACTGCCACCGACGCCGCCGTCATACTTAATCCGATTCAGACGCGCCTGCGCGGAGAATAATGAGAAATCACCCATTAGCCCGCATATTATAATCAGCGCGTCCAGCGGACAACAACTGCACACACCAGCGACTCTTGGACAATCAGCCATATTTATCGTGCCAATTATAATCAGCGAAATTCAGCGCGTATATCGGACGGGAGCGGCTCACTCGTTAGGGGTAAGCCTGGCGGAAAAACCGATATCAGCGTTATCGTTACGAGTCGACGATGCGCGACGGGCTTTAAGTGGAATTATATAGATCAGTGACGGGTGAAAAGGCTGTAATTGATTTGATTACTATTTTTTTTGCGTTTGCAGGGTAATTAGGGTACGCGAATATGGGGGAGATATAGGCTCTTGTGTATGGAGAGGATTGAAATAGCGCGAATGAGCCGTACCTATACTAATTTTAATTGGGGCTGAGCACGACGAACGATTCTTTTACGGGGAGCTTTTATCGAGTGCTCTTTTGAAAGTCGGATACGCATGAAAATGGTTTAATTAATGGGTTTTTTGTAAAATAATAGGTTGAAGTTGTTAAGGTTTTTTAAATTTGATTTTGTCTATTTGAAAAAAATGTGAAGAGTATTTTATATTTTATGGTATATTTATAAATTAAATTGTAAAGCGTACAAAGTACATTTTTTAATGCACACAGTTTATTAATTGCACTTATTTGATAACTCCGTAATGAAGATATACAATTAATCATATTTGGAGTTATTAAAACATACATAGACAAAAACTTATGATTGACAATCTCTCTGTTTTGAAAAAAATAAAGATTATATACTAAGAAACATGATATTGCAAGAATTAAAGATATTATTAAAAAATGTACTTTTTTTATTATTTCGTATTAGTATTGACAAGTAATTGCAACCATGTCCAAAATAATATACTATTTCTGTTTGAACATTGGAGACATACTCGTTTTTCTATAATAATTACACGTACACCGTAAAATTGAACGTTTTTTACTTGACAGTATTTACTTTGAATATAATTATTATAGATAATCGAGTATGTCCCCATTTCACAAACAAAATTATTAATTTTCTTATCGTATAAAACAATTTTAAAATAACCTAGCTTGTTACATATTTCTCTGTCTATGAAAATGTCTTAAAAACGCACTATAACCATTTACTCGATATGAAATTAGCAGCCATTCGTATTACACAGTACAAATGTAATGCATACGTAGATTACCACGATAAAATAGAGAGACCAAGTCGGCGAGTCGCACGTATACACCCCTCCCCGTGCACTGAAGATCCCCTCGCCGTTTCGCCTTTTACGCGGTAATCGCGATTTACGACCAGGGCCTGAACACCGGCAGCGCCGCACCGCCGACACTGCCGCTATGCACCGAAATGTACACATGAATTTTTGAATTTGTCGCGCGCCGCGCAAAGTGTTACACTCGACAAAGTGGGATTGCAGCGCGGCTCGGTGACGCGCGATTTATGCGATTCGCTCCCACCCTCCCTCGCCCCTCGGATCGTTCTTTTTTTCCGTTTTTTCGAAAGCTTTTGTGCTCGCGCGCAAGCGTACGTTTTACAGCGGGAGAATAGGGCGCAGTTTGAAAAGAATGAAAGTAGGGTAGGACGGTAGTGGTGGGCTGCGAAATTTTTGACTCTCCAAGTGGGGTTTGTGCCGAAACGGCGAGCTTCGTGCAGGTGCTTCTGAAAATTGGTTTACGGGAGTTCTTTTCAAATGCATTCGTGTGTATTTATTGTAATTACGATCGAATTATAAATTAGAAATAATGCGTCACCTGCTTTGACAAAAATCTTGCATCATGTTTTGTGTAATAGTATAGTGACATAATTTATAGTTTATTATGTAACTTATACATATTTTCTCGAATATATATATATAGTAATTTACATAGTTTTTCAGAAAAGAATCCACCATTATCGAAAAATAAAACTTAATAATAAACTACTGTACAACATACTGATGAGAAAATCAAAAATAATTAAATGGATATCCGAACAATTAGAAGATATTATTTATGTTTAAAAAAGGTATAATATATAAAAAAACACGAAACGGTACTTTGCTTGATATTGGCGAAATAATGCTTGTCTATTAATAC
Source organism: Gastracanthus pulcherrimus (assembly GCA_949152435.1). Classification (NCBI taxonomy): domain Eukaryota; kingdom Metazoa; phylum Arthropoda; class Insecta; order Hymenoptera; family Pteromalidae; genus Gastracanthus; species Gastracanthus pulcherrimus. Next base: position 168,334,926 of record OX424573.1, read on the forward strand.
AGGCTTTTTTTAAATAATAAATTCCGAAGTAATTATATTCCATTCTGATATTCTTAATGGAATATCATACATTCATAAGTATGATCAAAATATCTTTCCAATTTACTCAGTACTAATAGATTCATTAAAAATCGTTTTAACTTAGTTTTTAAATAAGAAGAGAATCGAGAACTTTAACTAGAAATCTCGAATTCTCTTCAACCATATCTCGAAAAGCCGCGTTAACTTAGTTAGCTTGCAAATTTCCTTCCGCTGCAGCAAACGAAGTTCGATCGTTCATTATTTCGCGCGTATATATCGACACTCCTTTCAAACACAAAAAAGTAAGAGAGAAGGGGGGAAAGGGAAGAAAAGTCTCGTGAAAAGCGAGACCCAAGAATCCGGCGGATCGCGAAAAAGTGCGCTCAGAAGTCGCGGAAATATATACGTATATCTATGGGTGCAGCGACGCGGCGCACAAAAGCGAACCCGCGAGTTCGAAGAATCGAACTCGATAGGGAATGAAATAAGATTCTCCCGCGATAAAAGGCATCGTCGTCGGTGTCGTCGTCGTCGCAGTCTCCCGGAAGGGCTTCAACAGCGAGAATCTATATGTATATAAGGAAACGGAAACGCCGCGCCCCGCGGATAAACATCTTCTTCGCTCGCGTGCATTGGCTCTCGAGAATCTCTTATGGCTATATGCTTGTATTCGTGTGTGCGGATGCAATAACAGAACTTGAGAATTTTTTTCAGAATTTAGCTTAGAATGACTTTATTTTTCTTGAGCTGCAACATTTTTAAATTTAATATTTGTTGTTCTGAATTTGAAATAATAAATACATATACATATACAAATATACGTATAAAAATATAACAAATGTATACAAATACATGCAAATACATGTACAAATATATAAAAAATGCATATAAAGATATGAAATTCAGAACGTTGGTTAAATATTTGTAAAAATAAAGAAAACATTTTTTAATTTTATTTAAATTATCGATGATGAATTGCTTAATTAATTATATTTAAAAACTGTACGTATAATATATAAATCTCTTGATAAATAACAAATGATCGAACAATTCATATGAATCAATATTATAAAGCATTATCTTTTTAAATTAATATTATTTTCAAATTCGAATGAACTGTGATAAGGAATACATGTACAAATTGTATATATGCGTGATAATAACTGCTGAGATAACCAACGCAATAATGGAAAATGTATGATAATCATGTATATTAATTTTTGATTTTACTCAATACAAAGCTTATTCTATTATATTCTATATACCTACTTTTACACTTGGTAACAATTTAATTCCGAATTATTGTAATTTATAATTATAATATTAAAATTATCAATAATTTTGACCATGTTTACGAATAAATATATATATATGCATAATATATAGGTATATAATATGTAAATATTAAATGAATATAATATTAAATAAATATTTTTGGATATTAGCAAAACAAACATAATAAGCGTTTATAAACAGGTCAGGCAGATTGATGATTATGATTCCATTTTGTACGGAAATTAATTAAAATAATGCATAAGTTATTACTAACTGTTGGTTCAAAATTATTATTATATACAAATGTTAATCCTCACACCGTAATTTCTGCGATTCAACTATTTATATAGTTTATAAACCTTGCCCATGACTTAAAAACTCTGAAAAAATTAATTTATACTTTAAAGTGTAATTGCTTCGCAATGAAATAAATAATTTAACCTTTTATCTATATTATGTTATGTTATAATGACAAAGTTAGACATTAAATTATAAAACATCATTAACGCTTAATGTAATGACCGTAGGTTTTCTAAAACTAAAAACAAATAATATTTTCTCACATGGAAAACTGCTTATAAAGTGAAACAATTCAGTGTTTACGAAAATGAAACATCCTCTAATTCAGATTTGTTAGAAAATGCACGTTTTCACCTTCATTTCATGACAGCAAGTGTATTCTGCGCATTTTTCCTAAACACCGTTGCATTTAGTATTTCTGTAAATCTCCGACCAACCGCATATTATAAAGATTTTAATACACTAATTTTTAAATCATTCTGTGCCCCAAACGTAGCTGATTGCCACATCCAAGTAGAATAATAATTATACCCTAAAAGTACCACAACGCCCAGCTTGCGCAGGGCAAGCATATCACGAAACCGGAAACGCTCGCCTCGCCTTCCGAAGCCACTCGAAACCAATGGCAGTAGCAGCGCTGGCAGCTTCACACTAGTTCGGCTCGGCGGACACGCGGCTGCAGTGGCTGTGGCGCACAGCAGCCGACAATTTTCTCCCCCGCCTCCTCTTCGTGTTATACACCAGCCTCGGAAGAGTCGCGCGCGGGACGTGGAAGTAGCTGCTGCTGTTGATCGTCGCACGCGATAATGTGAGTGGGTTATATAGAAAGGGGCAACGGGAAAAGGTGAAACGCGAACACGAGCGATTCTGCGAGAGGAGCTGCCACTGGGCGCGGTGCGGACAGTGTGTGTGTACGATAGAGTTCGAGATCGAGATGGAATTGGCATTGTGGTGGTGTGTGCTATGTAAAACTGTCTACAATGTTTTACTTAAAGTATATTTTTTTCTAATTTAAATTAAAATTTGTAAAAAAAAAGAAATAAGAATTTAAGAATTTAGAAATAATAAGATGGGTAATATTCTGTGTATTAGAAATACTGAAATCATTCTTATAAAAATCGGTTTACCAGGATCTCTTTCGGCGCTAAATGTCTAATTTAAGTGTATGAAATTAATAATAAAAGAAAAAATTTACCTTACAGAAATATTTTTATTATTAAGGCGCCACGAAATCCGGAGGGACAAGGGGCGCTAACCTTTTATCCCATTTACTATATTTATAGCTAACATATATCTATGATGTCGTGGTGCCTTAACGGATTTAGTTGTATATTTAAAACTTTGTTAATTTATAAAAATATTTCTAATAATATTATCTTATTAAATAATTTTTAGATACTATGCCTACATAAATTTGTATTTTTAATTCTTACAAAAATGAGACTATACAGTTCCCACAGGAATAATCAATTAATTCGATGATAGATTTATTTCAAGAAAAATACACCTATTCATCTGTAGATGATTTCATCTACCGAAGAGTAATTTTAGCTCTTTAAACAGATAACGTACATCTGTTCATTCTTTACACTATAACAAAGTAAGTAAGTAAGTAAGTAAAATATTTAAACTTAGTTCTTTGATATATAAAACGGAAAAATTGCTGTTTATTTTATTGTTTTACTTATTTACTAGATGGTTTAAAATTTAAACTTTCAATATGCACTAGAGGGGCTATGTCCCCTGCGCGCTTCACGCGCCAACCCTCTGGGATGAAGATCATAAATCATGACCTTAGAGACCAGATCGGAAGTAAATATGATGGATTTCTATACTTCTGGTTTGAACCTTAAGTAAATATCACGAATTCCTGGATTCCGGTTTGAGCCGGAAAAAAATATTATGGATTCCTGAACAACTTCCAGTCTGGATCAGAAGTTATCGAGGAATCAGGACCAGACCGGAACCAGAACGCATTCGCATTGGCAACATATATTATGTTTCAATCAACCCCGAACACAACGAGGTCATAATTATGATCTACATATAATTGGGTCATACATACGCACAATCCCGATACAACAGTGTTTCCAATATTGAAAAATACACATACTCGTCGACCAATATTGGAAAATATATACGAAGTTCGTAATAGAGACCGTGTTATTTCGTAATATTGTGTGTTCTGGATCAGGGGTCTTCCAAGAATCAATTTCTGACCGGAAGTATATACTATGAATCCTTAGATGACTTCCGATTTGAACTATATGAAGATAGAACGTATCCGCAACGGCGACATATGATGCCCATAATCCCGACACAACAGAGTTTCCAACATTAAAACGTACACATACTGGTCAAACAATATTGGAAAATAAACACGGTGTTTATAATGGAGACATATACTGGATGTTCATAGTAGAGACATATATTCAGGGTGTCCATAATTTTGACATATAATGCAGGATTTCCATAATAAGGACATATATAGGGTGTCCATAATTAGAAAATATACAGAATTAATTCATCATTACCCAATAACTCGATAACCCAAGTAATATTCTTGGCTATAAACTTTTATACAGAGAAGAAATTATATAAGTTGCAAGTTTTTTTCAAACTAGAGTTTTATAAAAATAATGAAACGAAAATACTTACATTGGATTCCAAAGTTTCTTCTATTTTTCTTTATTTATTAGTTTTGAAAAAAATATTTAAGTGCACCGTCTTAATTAATAATATAAAAGTAAAATAAAATAATATCTTTCATAATTAAGTTGTTAGACTATGAGAAAAACAGTTTATATTTTCTGTATAGCTATTTACAAATTAAAAGATAAAAGGTACGCTGACGTATACGAGAATAACCGAGTAAATTTTTCCCGTGGAATCCATGAAAAAAAAAACTTGTTACGAACGAGGAATGCTCGCTAATTGTATTACAGTAAATACAATTTCACGAGTGGAAGCTAAAACTGAGTGAGAAAATGAAAAAAAAATTCTGCATCTCTTTAATCACGACGTCGCTCGCTACGCATGTAGCAATCATGTCCGTTTTTCTCATAGCTAATTATCTTAACTTAATAAACTATTTCAATATTAAAAATTTCTACTAATATCATGACATTTTTACCTAAATTAATATAAACTTTCAGGTCTCAATGTTCATTCATTACCACTACAATTACAAATATATACTAGATAATCATAGTATAATACACTCTAAATTATATTCAACTCGTTTTTTTCGCTTGTCTAATTTAGTAACCTAACTTCTTTGAAAAAGCACTGGAAAGGTCCGAGTAGGCGGTAATGTATCCGAATCGTTCATGATACGCGACGGTTTGAAGCAAGGTGACGGGCTTTCAACAGTACTCTTTAACTTGACGCTAGAGTATGTTGTTAGAAAAATGCAGGCTAGCGAGCTAGGCGCAACACTCAACGGAACAACGTAGATTTTAGGCTATGCGGATGACTTGGATATAGAGTGAGATAATGGTGAAACGGTGGCGAGAAACGCGGAAATCCTTATAAATGCGGCTATAAACACGGGGGTAGAAGTGAGCGAATCGAAAACGAAATATATGATCACGGAGAAACTGGGCATTCGCGAAGGAGAGGGGGATCTCAGAGTCGGAAATTTCACTTTTGAAAAGGTTAGCGAATTCAGATATTTAGGTGCAATTATAAATGATCGAAACAAAATTAAAGCCGAGATTAATAAGAGACTTCATTCGAGTAATGCCTGCTTCTACGCTGTGAATAGATTACTTAAGTCAAAGCTACTGTCGAAAAATGTCAAAATAAGGATATATAGGACTATAATAATGCCGGTAATCTTGTATGGGTGTGAAACCTGGGCGCTCACTAAAGCGGAAGAAAATCGTTTAAGGGTATTTGAAAATAAGGTTCTACGGAAAATATACGGGCCAAAGAAAGATGAGGAAACTGGGGAGTGGGGGAAACCGTACAATGACGAGCTACATAATTTGTACGCGTCACCAAATATTAACAGAATAATAAAATCACGGAGACTAAGATGGACAGGGCACGTGGCAAGAATGGGCGATGATCGTACGGAAGCGCGCATAATGAAAGGAAAACCGAAAGCAACGCGACCTCTAGGTAGACCTAGACGCCGATGGGAGGATAACGTAAAAGCATACGTAACTGAAATTGGGCGGGAGGGCGCGAAACGGATGGGGTTGGCACAAAATAGAGAAACGTGGAAGGCTTGCGTAGATGAGGCGATGAACTTTCGAGTTCGAAATGCCATTTAAAAAAAAAAAAAGGTCTTTGAAAGTATTAAAACTTGAAAGCTTTATACTCGTCTACTTCATAAATATTAAAAAACACTATTAAATTTTTCCCACATTTCTTCTATAAAGAAAAAACCCAAATAAACTGCTTAGAAAAATTCTTCATTCTCTCGCCTGGTATAAAATTTGCTCGCAGAGCCGAGCGCGCTCGACTGTGTCCCTCAGGTGACACGGAGCGCACGTTCCAAGCACTACCGTGCTAAAAAGGCATTGGAATCAAGAGAGAAAAAGAAAGAGAGAATCTCACGTGCGACGCATAGCGTTAAGGAGCTTTTCCGAAGGACATTTCGGAGAGTGCAGCATCGCTCGGCATCGATAAAGTGTGACTTTTGCGAGCCGCTAACTAACGATTTTAGCGAATTAATGAAGTAATTTTCTCGTGCGACGTTTTTTGAATGAGAAATTTTTTTAATATTACAAATATCTCCTTATTCTTATTACATAAACTTGTATTTTTTAATATATACCCATACAATTTGTAAGGATCTGTGTATGTTAGAAGGAATGTAGTATTATAAAAAGATTAGTAAAGTATTCTAGACTTGCTTGCAAAACTTACTGTATTAGTAAACTATATCAATATGTGTATGAAAAAAATTAATTTTGTATATGTATAATGAACAGAAAGTTCCTCGGATTCGAACAGTATGAATTTATTAAAAATACTGCAATTTTATCGGATCGAACGTATAGTTTCTTAAACGAGTAATAAAAATAAGTAATCATAAAATTTCGTAAATAAATTAAAAATAAGATATATCTTTTGTGAGGTCGCGTTTTTCTCGAAAAAGTCAGTAGCAATCTATAAAAATTGTAAATCGTTGATCGTCGAGCACGCATCATTCTGTTATGCGTATGCACAGCTATTCTAACAGGACAGATCGATGGATACACGCACTAATTCACAAGCAAATATTTTCCATTCGCTTTGCGCTAACAAACCATCGAAAAATTAGCCCGCAAGGGAGCGCGCGATGCAAAAGGTTTTTAATTTAGCGAAAATCGCGCGGTGTAGTGGTTTGGACGTTGGCAGAGCAAACACCTGCCGTCGGTCTGCGTCTATCGCACGGAGAATAATTCATCGAGTCACCGGATTCAAAAAGATTTACTCTACAAATGAGGTAGGGTCGAGTGAAAACAATTAGCCTACATCGAAGAAACTGTGGACGAGCGAAATGCTTTTTATCACTACTTTTATTAAAATTAAATTAGGCGAAATCCTTTTTTTATATTTTAAAAACTAATGAGGACAGTGTCAGGAAAGCGAGTCTTGGAATCTTCCGAAACTTCGGATTATGTTTGTTATAACAAAATGTTAAACTCGTGTTTCAGCATTTTTTTTCTTTTCTTAAGACATCTGTTATACTCCAAATATGCATTATTTGATTAAAAAATGGTACTTCTACTTCAGATTATAACTGAGCTTTAGCAATATTAATCTGATCCAAAGAGTTATTAACATTATATTGACTAAAAATCCATGAATATTCGAGGATATTATTTAACAATTTTGAATTCGTTTAAATTAATCTCGTATTATTTAAAGAACAAAGACTCATTTCCTGATTCACGTGTGTCATATTTCTTAATAATAAAATATTTCCGGTATAAAATTATCTAGATAGTTCTATATAGTTCTAGATTAATTTCCCACCATGGATATTTCAAAGTTTCAGGAGATTGAGGATCTGCATTCCTGATACTCTGCCAGTAAATATAATATTATTAAGTAAAATTATAAATACGTAAAAGTTAAAGGAATTTAAGCGATTTATATTCAGAGAATACAGAATTTGGATATTTGTAATTGCAATTTTAATCGGTAAATAGTTTACTAAATATGATATATATTTATTCGTTGTTTTTCTATATATTTTAAAGTTATATCAAGTTAAAATTCAACGTAAATTAAATAGAATTTGAAACATGTGTCACACGAGTGTGATATCACAACACCCTCTTAGGTATGGCTATCTGTCCTACGACATTTCAGTTTGCTGAAGAGGATGTTGCAATACCACACTCACGAGACGTACGTTTGAAATTCTTTTTCAATTCATAAATTCTTATAACTCTTTCTCATTTTGGCAATATTACGCAATACAAATAAATATTACCTTTTTATAACTACATAGTAATTAACTAATTCAAAAGTTCAAGCGTCTGGTTCCCTATTTATACACGTGTAACACAAATCTCGATTGTAAAGATCGAAAAGACAATTTGTTATTATCACACCTCTCATTTCACTAAACGCATGATGCATATTTCCAAATCGATATCCGCTGGAAAATCGACGAGTAATTTTCTCATCGATTCGCACGCATAATAATAATACATTTCCTGGAGCGGATGAAAATTCATTCGCCGATTGTTTGCCCGAGCGCTGCGCTCGCGATTCGTGCGTGCGCAAAAATATCGAAGCTTGCATGTATGTACACACTGGGGTTATCCATCGGGCGCCTATAAACGCACGTTTTCGTTCTCCGCTCTATTGTGCGAAGAATCAATTTTGTACGACTGCTGTGCGTTGCCGTGCAATTTTGTTCGCTTCCGTATATGAAAATATTCAAAAATGTTGTCGGCATTTTCATTATTGCAAAAGTATAATAACAATGCCGAGATGGAGGTTTAAATTTTACGTCACTGTTGTTAAAAAGCTGATTGGGATTTGTTATGATTAAAATTTTTTAATTTTTATTAAATCCTACGAGTCGAATGGAAACGCTACTAATAAAACTTTCTATCAACGATAAAATAAAATTTTTACTGTGTTTTAAAAGTGAATATTTGGTATTTATTTTACATTTTCAAGTTTCACTAAACTTCTTTAATTTTGCATGTATACAATCAAATATGAAAGAATATAAAATAATAAATTTCAAAATGTTATATTTGCACTATGTAATATGTACAAAGCACCTAATGTATTTTCTACATCAGAAAACTTTTCTAAACGTTTAGTAATGGCAATGATAATTCACATTGTTAGATGTAAGAAACAAAATTTATCGCCAAGATAAAAGTCATACACAACATGGAACTGTCGGTTACAACAATTACAGTATTTCGCAGATAACATAAGAATCATCTTGCACATTCCAATAGACTGCAAGAATTTTTATTACCTTTCCTACATGATTGCTCAAGCCACGTATAAAATCCAGTAAATTGAAGAAAAAAGAATTTAAGTATCATCCATTCCATTCCAATGCATTTTCTCATGGTATCACGAACTAAATAACGATAAAAAGCCTACTCTCAATTTCGAACGAAAGCGAGCAGCACAATCCACTCGTTCCCGACCCAATCAAAAAATTCAAATTCATAAACAAAACTCTCCACGTATACGTAGAAAAAAAAGGCCAGTATCATCCAGCTCGGCAAGAAAACGAGCGAGGCGAGAGTGAAAACAACGACGCCTCGAAACAAAAGCGAAAACTGTGTATGCGTAGGTGCACAGTGGCTATATAGCGCACAGTCGCAAGGTGCTTTTGTGTAATTATTACATTGACGAGCATCGAGCGTGCGAAATCCGCGTCATTGTGCCGCAGTCTCTATCCCGCGCGCGCACTCGCGCCGGCAGAGTAAAAGAGACGCGGCTATAAAGGAGGAAAAGACACGTTGAGTCGTATATATATACTCTTACTTATAGCCTGCTTTTTCGTGGAGCGGCAGCGGCTCGAGCGCGCAATGAAATTTTAATAGCGCGAGATGAGCATTGAGCGCGTCTTCGTGTGTGCGCGTGGAAGTTATCTTTTTACGAGGTTTAGCGAGAGGATTTGGGTCATGTATCGAATGGGAATCAAACGTATATCACTCGGTATTCCTGGTATATTGTATGTCAGATTTTAATACACGATTGTATAGCATGATTCACAATTGTCAGATCAGAATGTTATATGCATCTCCGAGAAATAAATGTTTTGGTACAAATCATATTGTGCAGTTTTATATACTTCAACTAGATTTTTCTTCTAATACGAGTATTTAAGGTTTTATTTGCCATACGATTATCGCTGAAAATTTCTTATATAGTAGAATTATGAAGAATTATAATCTGAATGATAGAAGAGTTGGAAATTGTAAATCGACGTAAAATTAAGGGAGACTTACCATTCTTAATTGAAATATTAAAAATAGTGAAACTCTCTTAAATTTACTTCGATTTATGATTTTCAAATCTCATATTATCCAGATCATAATGTTACTAATCAAAAAATGAAAAAGGAATGTCTGGTAATGAATTATTATAATTTATAAGTGAAAAACTAGTGTCTAGTATTGATTGTATAACTAATATTATATAACTTTCTTACATTTCTATATAGATATTATGATATAAGCATACATAAACAAAGCAGTAAAGATCATCCACATACTTTTCGATCTCTATCTACATTTGTCTATGTAACATTGGATCTGACAATGAGATCCTCTTCTTCAATTAAAACTTCACACTTTTATCAAAACCACGTTCTCGCTCATCCTTAAACTTTCAAAACTCACAAAAAATCAACTATATACTTGCAATCGCCAGAGAAACAATCAGCCAGAGAAATTTTAATGCTTCTAATTCTAATTACGCACCTACCTAACGCCATTATATCACCTCTCGCGCGCAGACAGGCGCTGCATCAATTATACACATCCAAGCCGAGAGACAGAGTAAGAAGTTCGGATGTGCCCAATTTTCACGCCGTATCTCCGCGTATCAATCTATCTATATTATTTCTCCACAGCTCTCCTCCGCCGCATTTTCTTTTTTTCTCATCCACGTGGCGAACCGCCGCGCGAATTCCCTTGCGCAATGCCGCATGTCTCGCCTATAAAACCTTATGTGCCCCTCCGAAAGCTCGCGAGGCGTAATATAATAATTCTTCGCGGTGCCGCGAGAGATCCTCGTCGATTCCTTTATATTGCGCTCGGCGCGCTTCCTCCCGCGTGTGAATCGCGCGTTAAGAAATTTGGGTCCGAGATTCGCGGGAGGATGTGGATGTGACGCTTATGTTATTGCATAATTTGGTCAATTTTGCAACGGCACCGGCTGCGATGATGTGCGCGTTTTTGTTGGTAGCTTGAAGGGAAGTTCAGTGAACTTTGGATGCAGAGGTTTTGCGAAAATCGTTGCGGGGAATGAATTTATCTGAATAGAAGGTGATTACACTGAGAAAATATAAAGTATATGTTATTAATAGAGTAATAGATTTTTAGTACACAATCAAGGTGACTACATTTTTTACTAAGTTTCTAAGAAAATTTGGATTACGTTTAAAAGAAAAAGTATTTACTATTTTCTTAATAGAACATAAAAATAACAAGATAAAAATAATAAAAAGTATGGTTTTTGCACATACGAGCCATTACCCAGATAACAGGTTTTGCTTTATAATATTTACTTTAAAATATTTCAAACAAATAGTTTTAACGACTCAGTATTAATGTTACCTATAGTTAATTCAATTATGGTGTATATGTAAAAAATATAAGAATGATATGTAGAAAAATTGTTGAATTTAATAAAAACAAATGAAGGACTAAAATATAAAAATAAACTGGACTCATTCATCAAGTGAATAAAAAATTTCCGTAAAACGCTGCGATTAATTAATATTATTTTTTACTCAATTAGTTTCTTGGAAGATTAAAGGATTACAAAATAATAATATTAAAATATGTCAATTAATTTTCATTAAAGCACTCAATTACTTATTTTTCAGAGATGCGCTAAATAAATGAAATCCGAGGATTCAGACGAGATTCACAGTAATTACTTTAGTATAATCCGACGCCAGGAGGTCAAAAAATCATGGAAATCAGACACACACATATGTTGACGCCGGAAAGTGACAGAAAGCAGAAGCAGCGACGCGACGAAAGCAATTTCGTCAATTAGACGAATGGCTCTCGGCTTCGCGCTTGTCGAATTTCATAGAGTATGTCTGCGTCCTCTAAAAGCTTTTACCAGTTTTTTTTTGCTTCCTCATATTTTTAATTGTTGCCAATTTCGGCTTTTACTTATTGATTATAGAGATACGCGTGTATTAAACTGCGCGACCTCTGATAAATGAATCTATGAGCTTTCAAACTATTTTACTCAGTTGTATTGAAACGCGTAATTTGATACATCAAAATATTCGAGAAAAAGCTGCAAATTGTATCATTATTTGAAAGCTTCTTTATATTTGTATACATTATACAAATTCTAAATTTAATAATATCATTGATAATCGTAATTACATTTTATATGGTGGCATTTCGAACGTGTGTATGATATATTATTATTGAATTTAAATTTCTTCGTTTCAAAGTAAATGATATATAATATTCAATTTCATAAACAGTTCCTGCTTTTACTATAAAAATAATTATATTAACATCAGTTATTTATCAACAAACGAATATTTCGAATTATTATTCGAATAGTTAATAATTTCTATATATAGCTTTGAATCGAAAATTTAAACAATTTCAATTTTCAGTACTATCTACTATATTAATAACCCGCGTAATAAAATTTGCTATTAAATTTATGATTAATAATACATTATGAAGAAACGGTTTATTTCAACAGTTAGAATTTTTTTTGCTTTGATCAATTACATTAAATTACATTATAACGATAAAATTTATGTGTGCGAATTAAATACATTTTTCATTATTTAATAATTTTATTATGTTTGCATGGACGAAATGTCGATTTTACATTTCAAAAACTCGTTTAAAAAATACAGATTCAAATAAACTATAATGTGCCTTATATTGGGAGGGGTCCACTTATTAGACTGTTTTATATAGATTTGAAAAGTATTACGAATTTCAACGTTTATAGCTACACAAATTAGAAATAAATAGTTTAGACAAAAATAAAATGCGAATATACAAACAGTCAAACAAAATATTTAGAGTCCTTAATGAGATGATTTTTCTAATAAGATTGATAATAATTAGTAGAATAATTATAAGCTAAACAAATTAAAGTAATACTGCTTTGAAAATTCGAAAAAAGTATTATTTTTATACTCGTACATCATTTTTCTAATAGTTGCACGGTTTCATTGTTGTATGTCTATTTATTCTAATGATTTATTTTTCTACGTTTATGAGATAATATTAATACATATTTCGCTTCGTTTATTTGGACGTCGAATTATTTGCATATGCTCAATTTAGCATTAATTGTATTTAGTGTCGAAACTATGAACATTCTTCTAAAGTGCTAGCAGATCTATAAAAAACAGTCTACTAAACGGACCCCACCCCTTTTATTGTACGTAAGAGTTAAATTTAATTATGAGCTTCAACTAATAAGCGAAGAACTACTACTAGAACTGTCACAAAACTGTTTGTCCCGGTGCTATGCAGGTGTTGCACGACCCAAGTCCTCCTATGCGCAACTTAGACCTGTATGCATGATTTACAGATGTATACATAGATCACAGTGTATACAACGTAAAAGAGTATGCAGTTTTAAAACCAAATAGGAAACTATATGTTACTTCTAAGAAACAATTCACTTGAATTCAATTTAATTCTGTCTTTATGATGCTCTTTTTAAAATTACTTTCTTTTAAGATAAGAGGATCAATTTTCAATTAAGTAGCACCTCTATATGAATCAATATCAATATTGGAAAAAGTTTCATAATAATTTTTTTCAAACTAACGTAAATTTATTATGTATTATTATGTATTTAATTATAACTTTTTAATTTCACGATATTTCATATCGTAAATTCTACAATATGTATTATAGCGTCAGTGACGATATCATTTCCTCAATGTATATGTTTATTTACTTCCTATATTGACTACGTTTAGAACACTAGTGCAACGCCCGATTGCTAAAATACATTGGGTTATGTGGAAAGATACACATATTTTTTTTTATTAATTACTATCATTTTAAATGCTTTCAAACTTTTTTGAAAGATAAATATAAGTTTATCGTATATTATACAAAATTCTTCCAATGTATTAAACGTCTAGTGATTTAAAAAAAATATTTTTCTAATTCTCCCATTAAAGCGAACAGTTTTGATATTTGCCATCAAAACTGGTATAATCGGGTAAAATATGTCGGGCGCTAGTGTCACACACGTAGCGAATAGCTATCGTCGTAAGGAAAAATGATACATGTCATTTGCAAGAGAGGTTGTGATATTGCAATTTAAACTCTAGAATTTATAAAGGATTTAATAGACTATTACTTTTTTTTTAAATCAATTTTTACGCAAAAGAGAACGTACTTGCTATACTTAATACTTTATGAAAGTATGCACAGAACTTGATAAAAATGCTACAGCAGTTGAAAGTCTAAATTAGTCCAAAACATTTGACGTGCACCTTTTTTCTTACGACCACTAAATTACAAACGACCACGCTAGAAAACTTTGTTTACACGCTCGCTCATTGCCATTAGCTTCCTCTTCACTCTCTCGCAAACTCGCAAGAATTTCAATTCACCATTCTGCACAAACACTGGCAACGTACACCCACGCAGTGTACTACACACACACACACTCCCATAAGTTTAGACCTGGCGGCCGACGCTGGGCGCGACGCTTCATCATTTCCGACGCGACGCGCGGCCTGACGGATCGCGGAATTATACTACTGGCGTGCGCAAGTGCCGAGCGCCGCCTGTGACTACGTGTATACATATATATATGTGTGTGTGCATGTGTATATATGACGCATGACGGCTGCCGGTGCAGCTTGCAGCCCGAGAACGCGAGATAAGATCGCCGGGCGCGCGAATTAATTCCGCACGGGCAGAAATTATTTAGCCGGATGGTTATGTGTGTGTGTGTGTGTCTGTGTATAGGCTGGGATGACGTTGGGTGTGCTTTGTCTGTGTATGCGTGGAGTTTGGAGAGGAGGGACTGAGGGTTGTGCGAGGAACTTAGTTTGTTCATGGTAGAAGATGTTTCTTCTAGGTTGGTCGTTTTTAGGGGAGGGCGGTGTCACAGCTAGTTTGAAATTCTAATTTTCCAACTTAAATCTAGCCGGTCGATAAATGAATAATTGTTGGTAATTAAATATGTATAAACATCATTATGCAAAACCTAAACATTATTGCCCTTTCTTGTGTATTAATCTATAACATTATACCAAGTTTTGAGTAAATATTGAAATTAAAAGTCTAGTCTAGAGATGTTTTGAATATCATTGGTAAATACGTTGAAATGTTCGATAGAGATAAGGTATAATCTTAGATTATTACGTTACGAAGGGCAATGATACCTTAATTTTACATATTTTAGTCTAAACATATAAATTACAAGTAACTATTTATTGTTTGATCAAAATTTAATAGCTCAAGCTTGGTATATATCTGTGGCGAACCGGAAAAACAACTTAAGTCCATTTATCGCATTTTCGAGATATTAACATTTTAATGTTTGCACTGATATACCAGATCGAAAAATAAGATATATGCAGCCAAATTATATATGTCAAATAAAGTGCCAAATATTACTCTAATCATAGTAATTACATATAAGAATTAATTTTGATTTTTCGAGTAATTTTACAAGAGTTGAGTAAGTTGTTTTCTGAGAAATGTGGACTTAAGGGGGCAGGCTTGGGTTAAACCCAAAACAAGAATTTTTTTTATTAGTCCAGGAAACTTTTTATGGATTAAAAGCAACCATTCTGAAAATTTTGATGCTATAAATACTTAGTAATATCTTAAATTTTACCGTTATAAACCCTCAAAATCTTGATTTTACACGTCACAATAAATAACTAGTTTCAATACCATATTTATTAAAGTTACTGTGTTCCTCACACAATTACAGGTGTCATGATAAATGAAAATATTTTTTTCGATTGTTATTCGACTCCTTTTGACATGTATTACTAAAATATTTTTTATTATTTATGTTCGTAAACCCAACCAATTTAAAAAAAAATAAAATAAAAATTTTTCAAAAAATCGGTTAGGTCTCCGAAAAAAATAATAAAAAGAATTTTAACGAAAAAGTGCTTCGCTCTTCTTGTACTACATGTCAAAATAAGTCGAATAACCGACGAAAAAAAATTTCGTTCATCATGTCACCTGCAATCGTGTGAGGGACACAGTAACTTTAATAAATATGGTATTGAAAATAGTGATTTATTGTAACATGTAGAATCAAGTTTTTGAGGGTTTACAACGGTAAAATGTAAAATATTACTAAGTATATATAGCACAAATATTTTGAGAATGATTGCTTTTAAACAGAATGCGTTTCCTGGACTAGTAAAAAAATTCATTTTTTGGGTTTAACACAGGCCTGTGCCCATAAGGTAGGTTTACACTGATTTTTCAACAAAAAATTGAAAAAAATGTTATACCACTTTTTGAAGCTCTATATTTGAAAGAATATTTTTGACCTGATAGAATAACAAAATTTCATAAGCAAAAAAATTATAATCATTCAAAGAAAATAATTAACATTGTCTTATGTAGAATTGAATATTTAAATGCGTTTTTAACGAAACTTATTTTTCTAACTTCAAAAAGTTGCTCGCGCATTTAGAGTCGTTCACTGTAGCTGTAACTCGCAGAAAATGTTCCTATAAGGACTATTTAAAGAAGTTAGTATTTTTTTCAAGAATTGCGTACATACAAATTTTTGCCGATTAAATATGTATACAAAAACATGGTATTCTATGTCATATTTATTTAAACTAACTTTTGTTAGTTACGGATTCTAAACTTAGTGAGAATTTATTAGGGTCAAATTGTCAAACTTAAATACGCAAGGAACTTTTTTAATTAACCTGTATTTTGACTGCAAAAAAGTGCGTTTTGTTCAATGAATTGGGATTAGGAAAGTGAAAATTGCTCAAAATTGGTATATATTCCTCTTTTTTGGTTACTAATAACATATTAAAATTTTGAAATAAAATTCCCACTAATAAAGACCCACTTTAAATCGGTAAGGGATTTTTTAAATTAGATTGTTTATACACGATTAGAAATATACTGCAACATCATATCTGTGAATAACAGTATAAAAACTAATTTTTAACTCTCCCCCTCTCCCTTCCACGGTTCTCTTGCCATTAGAAAATACGCGGGCGACTGTCGTACCGAGTTGCAATAAGCATAATTGGAATACTCTGTGCTGGATGGCGTTTAAGTGGCGTTAGGTTATTAGATATCGTTCATTAGTTTATTCGCTTATACTATTTTTGTATAAAAGAATCAGTAAAAACTTATATAAAATAAAAAAAACATTATGAAAAACAAATGCTATGTAAGTACGTCCCATGTAGTAAAATGGATTAACATAAATAAAATAAAATCAACTATCGCGCTCTGATTCATGTAAAGATGAATTTAAGTCGTATTTTAAGCATAGATAAATTAACCCGAAATCTAAAAAAAGTGAACTTGAGTCGTTTTTTCGGGAATCAACTGAATTATTTTTTGAAAACCATATATGGTTTTATGTTTGTACACTATATATTATATAATAAAATTTCTTTACGTACTAAAATTAAATAAAATCACTGATATACGCTCTGATCAATCTACATAAAGATGGACTTAAGTCGTATACCTGGCAAAAATTTTATTAAATGGATTTAAGTCGCTTTTTAATGTGCCATTTTCAGCTACCATGGCTATGCTTTCGCCATTTGTACCACTTTCAGGCGAAAGGGGGTTACGTATAATGATGAAATCTAATATAAACCCAAAATTGAAAAAAGTGGACTTAAGTCGTTTTTCCGGTTCGCCACAGATATATACTCATACCTTTAAATTACAACGTTATTTAGTGTTTGAGATATTGAGCGAATGCAATGTTTACGATATTTACATACATTATTATAATAAATTAGAAGCTATCGCATCAACATATCACAAAACGCACACGAAAAAACAGGAGTATATCGCGACAGTAAAAAATATAGTTATTTTGTTAAAAATCTAGACCATGTAGATTAAAATGATACGAATTTCGAATTTGTTGGATTGCGACACTGCTGTTAGTGCTGCCAGACATTTTGACAGTATTGACAAATGGGTGCCTGGGACATTGAAAAACATAAAATCGCAGGGATTCGGGAGTAACAGTTTTTGTTGCTAATTTAAAAGAATGACAAATGTTGCCAATTTTTAAATGCCCTTCTAGAATTTAGTTTTCCTTTTACAAATGCAGTCCGTTTTATTATACTATCAAAATTGTGAAACGGCTTTCTACACGAAATTATTAGATTTATATTTATATGGAAGAAAAATGGTCTATTTATGTCCAGTTTTTCGGCTTATCTGCTTATTATCATAGATGCAGTCACAGCATTATTAACCGGGAAACTAGATCGTTTTCTACCAGGTCACTTTTTATGTTATTAAAAGTAACTTTTTATTTGAAAAATTGTTTATATATTAGGTTTATAAAGAAAATATTTTTTGGTAGATGTTACGGTGTCTCTACGGTGATATTTTCGAATAATTTCCAAATTTGTTTAATGTTTTAAAAGTTGGTTCAACTCTTCTTTAACAAGTAGAAACAACAATATAATAATATTTTACATTTTAAGCTAAATAATTTCATAGTTTAGCCAATGCGATTTATTGCAATTTCATGTTATTTTGTCTAATTTTGATCGATTAAAGACTGTAAAAATTAAATAAAAGAAAGTTTTTTTGTTTGCATTTTATCAAATGATGGCACACAGTGCGCCAAAAAATTTTTTGGTACATAAATGTCATTATGGTGTGCGCCAATAACTGTTACCATACATCCTAATTTTACTTAAAATAAACCTCTTATTCTCAATAACTTCAATATTATTTGATAAAAATTTTTAAATATTTGAGTATAAAAAGCTAAGGAATTTTGATTTTTCACCGGAGAGCCCCATTAAAGGAAATACAAATCAAAATTTATATCGCGAACTCAGAAAAATTAATTTCCAAGTATACGGAAACATGTTCATGAATATTTTTATTTTCATACTTACAAATAATTCCAAATAATAATATTTCATCATTCATAATGCCTCTAATTCCAGCAATTATCAAAAACAACGCAAAACAATCGCACTCAATTACGAAAATTACACGAAAAAAAAGAACAAGCTTTCCCAATCCCCGTCCAAAGAAAAACGAAGAAGCCTCGCAAGAAGCCTCTATCCCCCCCCCCCCCCCCCCCAACACCGCGCGACCTTCGTCCAAAAGGTGCACGTATCCAACGAAAAGCATCACATAATGCTCTGGGTGCTCTCGGCCGTTATTCGCGCGCGATGCGCGTTCCAGTTATCCTCGCGCACCATTCTCAAGACGCTCGCGCGCGCACTCAAACACACACGCACATGAACGCGATATTGTTCTTTCTCACGCCCCCCTAATTATAGCATCTAATTATATGGCGTCATTAAGGTATATTTCTATGGACTCGCAGCCTGCCCGACTTCTTGCACCGCCGCCGCCGCCGCCGCTCGCGCAACTCCACGGAGGAGCTTCAGCTTCAGCTTCGTGTATATATACACACTCGTAAACGAGGAAAGAGCGAATGGATGTTTAGACGATTTTTCGAGCGCTCCTGGCTCCTGTTTGTCGATGCGCGCATGTGCCTTTTTTTTCTTTCTTTCTTTGTGGTTGAGCGTGGGCGAAAGTGCGTTTTTAACGTTACGAGGGAAATGAGCTGCTCGACATTGATCTCTCTGGAGTATTCAGAGTGGCTTGGCTCGGAAATGCTTAATCGTTGCGTTTCCGACGCGGTGCTTATTAGCAGTGTGGGGAAGTGGAGAGGATAAAAGCGCGTAAGGTGTCTAAGTATGAATATGTTTTCCACGTTTAGATGCGATCTTTATATCGTTAATGCAGTGAGGAAAGTGATAGAGTAGCAGGAATTGTATTTAGAAAGTTGTCTCATCTTCTAGTTCTCGATACATTGCATGAAAATAATATGTAACCGAACAAAAATATTTGTATGTGTAAAGTGTAGCGATATGTAAACGTTGTGTAATTGAAGAGAATTAATTAATTATGAAGTTTCACCGAGAAAATACATGACTTTTATGCTAAGCATTATTAATATCGAATTTACGTCTTGTCAGAGCCGGTTTGTTTCTACTTCGATGTGTATGTAGCTATATTCTCTACAATAATTTGTATTTAAGTTGAAAATAAAATGTAGCTTTTCTAAGTTTCCCTTCAGTTAAGAGGATAAAATATTTTATTACTTTATATTTTTGAAATACACAAGGTGAAAATTTATAAAATTAAATACTGAAACTTTTACATATTAAAAGACAGAAAAGTAATATTGACTATAATTCGGATTAATCTTTAGATTTTATATCATTTTATTCTTTTTAATCTATTTAGGTAATGACGCTCTTATTGTAAATTTAGATAGCTATTTTCACATTTATTATTAAATTCTATTTATACAACTAAATTCATGAAAGTAGCTTTTAAAGATTTATAATTTTCATTTTAATATTCTAATTAGCTAACAGCACTCCAAATGGATTAAGCATTTTGCGCTACAGTTACATTTTTACATAATTTACTATTTAAAAAATGTATTAATAGAATGAAACTTTTTACTCCTAACTTAAATTTTTTACCTTGTATATAGCCACTGGTCAACTCTAAAAAATCAATAATGTGGAAAGTGTTGTGTAGACAAAAAGTGCTCATTTCGAACTAAGAAACGCTGTCCGCCTTTTTAGCCGAAGTTTTACTCCCTTCATTAGTTCGTGCTCTTAAATTTTTTCATACCCTGAATAACTTGCGTTTGTTAGATTATTTAATGACATGCTTTTTTTGATAATTAAATATTTTATGTTATTAGTGCACGTCCACCTTTTCGGAAATAATGGAACATTTAATAAAGTTTAATGACCCGCTTAGTGTATGTGTACATAAATCGATAATGCTAGTAATTTTAAGGTTGTTGCTTTGAATTTAAAAGGTCATTTATCTCATGAACAAATATTTAGGAGTACTTTAGTCTATATTTGTAACATAAACTTTAAAAAGTTTTCTATTATAAATTATATATTTTATTCAAAAAAGTTGTTGGAAATAAAAATAATGTTTTATTTATGAAGTGACTGAAAAAACTTTATTTGGTCTCTAAATAAAACATAAAAAAAAAATTTGTTGTTCTATTGTACATAAATGTAAAAGCCCGTGTACTATGGAGAAAATACTTCTGTTTTTCACTAAAGAAAAATACTACTGTGAACAATTTTACAGTTTCAATTTCACAGTAAACAATGTTTATTTGACTTGCTTTTCCGAGTTTACGAGTTATTTCGTAAAATAAAAGTTCACTTGATCTAATAATTTTCTATTATTGTTTAAAAACGTAATACAGAAAATAAGTATGATTTGATTTTGATACAAAATTTTTGTAAAATAAATGCTATTTCTATCTCGTACATCATGAGTCATACGTCCTAAACATTTATTTGATTGTAAAATTTCACCTATATAAACTTTTTGATTATTGCATAAACAAAACGTTAAATATCTGCTTAAATATTCATTTTATAAAAGTCAAAATACTTAGATAGAATATTATTAAACAACAAATTAAAATTCGAAAAATAACATATTTTATAAGCTGAAATACTCTAAGATGTACACATTTATATAATACTACATAATTAAGGACTTCAGCCAAATGAGTCTTTGCAAAATTGTACATTTTAGTTGCTTGATGCCATGATTCCATACTATTTTGTTTAACAAACGCAAATCCTTTTCATTTAAGAAAATTATATTTAAAATGACGAATAACGGAGTAAAATAATCAATTGGATTTTATCAATTTCTGATCTGAAATTTTAGTCTAAATTCACATTACTTTATTCTCTTCATAAATATTAAACTTAGTGTGATCCTATTTCAAACTAACAAAGAGCGTCTGTAACCTTTGAAAAACGTATTTTGATGAAGCTTTGGAAAGTCGTTTTCGTTACCCAAAAATGAAGACCAGCATTCATAGTTCGATTGAATTCTCCCTGCATGTTTAGAAAATATCAGCTGCTTTACTCTAAGTATACATTCTTTTAGTTAAAAATGGTACCTCTACTTTTGATTTCAATTCAGAAAGTTATTACACCAAAAAAAGTATCCTAATTAAAGCTTTGTTTCATGAAAAATTATTTATGTGTTTAAAATCTATCGTCAATCCAAGATGATGGAAAATGCACGTAAATTTAAGAATTTCCAAAACTTCTAAATTTAGCTATTTCTTTTCATTCATTTTTCAACACCATTTTTGATTGTGAATAACTTTAGTAAAAAATTAATATTTTTAACCAAGCAGAACCTAAATTAAAGCTCTTTAATTGGTTTACTTTTATCTTCTTATGCAAACTTTTTCAAACGTAAAGCCTTACAGAGTTCTAATCAGAAGTAGAGAGGCCATTTTTCACTAAAGTATTGCATACTTGTACTAAAACAGCTGATATTTTAATAACAATGGCCAATTAGATCTAACTATGGGTGATGAGCTTCGCTTCTGATTCAAATTTAAGTGTATAAAATTACAATCGCTCAACGTGTGAATTTATTTTTTAAACATGCTTAGCTTATCGTCAATTTTATACTCCTACGTAATTCTTAAATTGAAAAGTCACTCTAAAAGTAGGCAAATTGGACCAGTTTAGCTAAAGCAAAATTTCGACTCTCTTGGACTTAAATAGTGCGAAATTTTACTTTTAAATATGAACGATCTTTCTCTCGCTTTTCAAAGTAAAATCTCACTTCAATTAGAGTACAAATCAACTCTATAAGAGTAGAATTTTCACTCTAATCAAAATGATCCAAATTGGCCCACTTCTAGCGTAACTATTCACTAAGAACTGAAGACAGTATATACCTCAATCCATGCTATCTTACATTAAAAACTACATATCTACATAAGAAAATTACACGCGTATTACACTGTCTGTAAAAATTGATGGAACTTGAACCTACAGTGTCCAATCATTTCTTATCTCGCGCAAATAAAATCTACATCCATCTATATCCATCCACACAGCAAGCTCAGAGCCACCGCAACAAATAGTGCACGCGCAACTTGTAAACATACGTACCACGTGAGCTGCTGGCCGGTGGGGCGATGGAAGCGTGGCCGGCGTCACTCGTTCCTCGCACCTCGCATGCAAGCCTCCTGTCTCAGAGCACCCCTCGTGCGCCGAAAACCAGCGGATCAAAAAAGTCCTGCAGGCCACTGTCTCCAAATCAAAAACTCGCACTCTCGGCAATACTCGTCCGACTCGTCTCACCCTCTTACTACTTCCCCGAACCTCGAACTTTCTTATCGCAGTACCGTGTAAAAAAAGGAAAACAAGAGCAGCTCAACTATCCTTTTGTCCGTCAAAAAATTCGTTTTAAAACAACAAAAATAAGCTCGAGTGTCGCACTGTGCAGAGTCTGAACGAGATAACGTACGGTGCGCGCTACTGTGTATGTAGTATATATATATGCGTTTGCATGCGTTGATGCGCAGGACGAGAGAGAGAGCGCGAGCGGCGCGAAGGAGTCGCGACACGGTACTGACGGGCCACGCTGCCGGTCGGCAAACCTCATGCCTTCGCTCGCGAGTCGCGGGCGCGCGCGCGCACGCGTTCCTCTCTCCCTCTCTGGGCAGCCTCCTACCACCGATAGGTACCTATACACGGCGCCTGGCCCGTGTGCATCCTCCATAGTTCTATGTACTTCTCTCACTCTCTCAATGGGTATTGTGGAGAGGAGCGCGCTCGGCGATGGTCCTGTGTCCTACTATACTACGCCGCAGCGCCGATCGAGAGCTTCGGGAGACTGCGAGCACTTTCTTTCTTTCTTTTCTGGTGTTTTACTGGAGGGTGCGTTGGATTTCGGGGTTGATGGGTGGCCTGGGAGGAGTTTGTTTAGAAAGGGATTGTTGTAGGTCTGCGGTGCCGAGCGAAATCGATCAGTCGAAAGTTTTGGATTCTGAGAAAACTTAGCATTAGAATCGATTATCGACTTGAGATCACTTTATTTTCGATAAATGAAGGATGGAATAGTGCCAAAACGGTCTAAATCGTTTTAAATTTGTGAGAAATAACAAAATTTGAACCTTCATTATTGCCAAATTTGAACCTTCATTACTTCATTTATTGACAATGAAGGGCACGATGATATAATTGATACCAAAATCAAAAATTAACATGCAAGGTTAGTTGGAAAAAATTTCAAGACGTTGGGTTTTACGCTAACTATTTATTTTAGTGTAATTACAACTACAGCGACTTTCATTATTAGCAAATATAGCGATCTACCAGAGAAAATTGCACTCTGATGCGTATTGTTAATTTGTATAAATTATAACTAATTTTTACCATTTCAGAGCAGGCCCTGAAAGGTGGGATTAGGTAGGACTGATAAAATAGTTTTGGTTTTTGATTTTAGAATGGATGGATATGAGGTAGTCATTTTGTTTCACAATCACGGAAAAAAATATTGTAGTAAAAATTGCTGTATCTACTGAAATTGTTTATTGAGTATCTAACAGATAAATTAACTTTTGCTCCGAAATTGAAGCAAATTAATTTTGCATCATTTCAAATTAAAACCTTGTAGGGCAAAGCTAACCCTTGTGTGCGTTGGAGAATTATATCCAGTAAAAATTATCTTTACAATTTGTTATAGTAAGATCTTTGATTGGTGAACCTACACTAATGTCTAAAAGATCTTTATGTAGAATATTTCCATTTAGTGATTAATAGTTTGCATGTAGTTGGTCCGGAACGAAGTGATTTTTCACTTTAAAAGGGACGCTTGGGCGTACAATGTGAGATGTGTATATGTGTTTTTCACGTTCGTTTTACATGTTTTTAATACATTGTTTATTTCATGTCCCAATGCGGTTTATTCAATATAGTATTTTTACATTTATACACATTTTTTATTTATTGTATCAATGTTTGTAAATATGTGTGTGCGTATATGTGTGCATCTATGTGTGTGTGTCTGTGTATGTGAGTTGTGTGTATGTGTGTATATGTGCGTGCGTGTATTATCGATTATTACCAATTAAAACACATGAATTTAGCAATAAAGTCGTTATTTCTTGTAGCTGTTTGGATTTAATATCTTTTAAAATGTTAAATTATATATGTTTTGTATGCTAAAGTACAAATATACGTAAACATCATTTATTAATCTAAAAATTGTCAAAATCATCATTTTGCTTTCTTAGAACAATTTCTTTATTCTTCACAATTCTACAAAATGCGTTTCTACATAAAAATTCATTCAATTCGGAGAAATTTTGATGAATGAAATATAATCTATTATAACCTATAACATGCTTTTGATGCCTCCAGTATTTTACTTAAATTGACCTCTTTATACTGACTAAACACGTAATTTTAAATCATATTATCTATTTCCTAAACTTACAAAACTTAAAATAATCATGTAAACAGTAAATCTGATGTATTTTTATGACTTAGGTACTATGGTCAAAACTGATATATTAACGTTTTTGTTGTAACCACTTCTGGCCACCACTTTAGTTTCCATGAAATTGCAGTTTTCTTTGTAATTTTTAAATTTATTCTTAATATTTTAACCTAATCAATTGTACATATGCAGTTATTTTTTACCGCAAATGATATTACTAACAAGGAGAGGGCACACCTTCCGGGAAACGAAATTTGATCAGACTTTGGGAGGTGTTCTCTGGTACCCAAAAATGAAGCCTAGTACCCGTAATTCATTCTAATGGGCTCGTGTTCTGGAGATATGAGGTAATTTACTAGAAATATTCGTTATTTTAATGAACAAAGATACCTCTTCTTCTAACCATAAC
Organism: Gastracanthus pulcherrimus; assembly: GCA_949152435.1. Taxonomy (NCBI): domain Eukaryota; kingdom Metazoa; phylum Arthropoda; class Insecta; order Hymenoptera; family Pteromalidae; genus Gastracanthus; species Gastracanthus pulcherrimus. The sequence continues at coordinate 168,360,645 of OX424573.1, forward strand.
TCTACAAGTTTTTGTTATGGATAAGTGACTCAAAATATAATAAAAATTAGGAGAAAAGACCATTAATTTAAGCTTGTTACGTATAAAAATATAATTATGATCAAAAGATATTTACATCTGAAAATGGAGACCGAAATTGCATGAATATTCAAAGAAATTTGAATTTGATCAGATTAATATTTTTATATGAAACATAACTTAAATTAAAACTCTTTTTGCCCACTTTTTATTATCTTTTCGGTCATTTTTTCATAATAAGAACTTCTAGAGTTATGGTTAGAAGAAGAGATATCTATCTTCATTAAAATAACGAATATTTCGAGTACATTATCTCATATCTCGAGAACAAGGGCCCATTAGAATGATTTACGGGTACAAAGCTTCATTATTGGGTACCAGAAAACACCTCTCAAAGTCTGACCGAATTTCGTTTCGCAGAGGGTATGGCCTCTCCTTGTAAGTAATATGAACATTTTGGTCATCTGCTTCTCGTGTCGATTTGCGTAAGAAAATGCCATTTTTGACATACCTCAAACTAAAAGTATTTCTTCTGTCAAAATATACTGAGCTAATGTACCTTCAGTATTATACAATGTTCTAAAGTGCTTAAGACTCATGTTAATGCCAAAGTTGTATAGAATTCGACAGTTAAAACTTTTAATATGATTAAAATTATGTCAATTGACCAAAACAGGAGTATTGGCGACAAACGGTACATCCACCCTACTTGTTTCAGCGAAACTAAAAAAATAAATAATTTTTAAAAAGTTAGTTAAAACTTTTTTTGTTAACAGGTGTACACCGACATGATCCAGAAATTAATATTTGTTGACATTTGTGTGATTGCAAAAGTAATCATTAATAAAACTATTTAAGTAACTAATTTGGTTATTCTATACAATCTTATAATCATGTAGAAATATCAAGATTTTATTAAATGTTTGAAATTACAACTAATTTTGGAAAACATTGCGAAAATCGGTTTATACATTAGCCATACTAAACCTGTTAAATTTGTTTTTGCAAAGAGATAGTAGGCATCATTGGTGCAATCAAAATTATAGATTTATACAATATGAACACAAATTGAATACTGATAAGAACTCGTAATAAAAACATTTGTATACTGTTAAATTTGCATCATCAGTTCGTTAAGTACTGATTCAAAAAATGATTCTACATAAACTCTTCTTTGACAAAGCATTCTGCTAAAGCAGTTAGCAGCGATTTTTAAATTATTTTAGAATGTATAGGATACGATTATTAAAAACTGCATGAAACAAAATTCATTGAGAATATTTATATTTAAAAAATAATAATTAGTCTGATAAAATATATCACAGTTTTAACTATTTTTAATTTTTAATTATTTTGATGTGTTAATAGGTAAATTTAGTAAATAATTTATTTAATAATTAATTCGGTCGCTAAACTAACTTGGTAAATATTTTTCATTAATTTAGGGACATTTCAGATATTCTGCGAACTTTACCTAATAATCCTTCTTAAGCAACTTCATCTATAATAAACAAATCTAAAACAGGCTTCCAAGCTTGATCGATCACTATTAACCGTATTAACATTTGACAAATTTATAGTAAACAATACTTATTTACTACAAACTATAAAACAAATATACTGTTTTATTTTGTAATTATTGATTGATTCTGATGTTAGCATCATCTTTAAAACTTTAACTATCCTGAGTAATAAGCATTTCATAATTATAGTTCTAGTCATTTAACATTTAACAACAGATTTATATTTAGAATGATAATAATAGTTTTATATGCTATTCGTTTGAGCCCACTGCTGTTTTATTGATGCAGATATATATTGTCTCTATATTAAAGTCTCTGCTATATAGAGAAATCAAGTATTGATGTTTATAGGGTCATCAAGGTGTAAGTTAATATAATTAAATACTCATCGTAGAAACCATTCTGGAAAAGAAAATGAAAGTAAAAGTAATGAACGTCTGTTTATGAGATATACTAAATGTCAGAATCTAAATTGGTTCCGATATTCTAAACGATTCAACATCTTTAAAAATGATAGATCACTAAATTAGAACGTACCAATTATTAGTTCAATTTAACGGTATTTTTATTATTTTGTATAATTTATGTTTGATCCCAGTACGTCTTAATGTAAAGTTTATTAACACCTTAATTTTCTTTCTATAAATGTTACACTGTTTACTAATGAAACGAACATCATTACAAATATAGTGCCTACGTATGATCCGAAGCTTATGACAACAAACTACTAATCAAAACTACTATCAATCAACAAAATGGTATCTAAATACAATATAAACTAATATTGCCTCTGATCAAAATTAGTGGTATAACGATTGTACTAATTTTTATTAAATTTATCTAATATAAAATCAACGCATATAAATAATCGATTTTTACCGGGGTATAATGTATATTAGTTTGTATAAAAGCAGATTAGAATCAACGGAAATATAAAGCAAATTTGGAACAATTTTAAGGTATTCATAAAATTCTGTCAATATCATTCAAAACTTTTTTGTTTCTTATCTTTCCGCCAAGCTTTAATCATACCGTTCCCATCGCATCGAATCACTCGTAATGCACAACTCTTCGTACAACCTAAACACAGAGTCCAGACACCTTTCTATCTCTCCGGCACTCTTTTTTTCTTCTCGTCATCTGTCCTTTCTCTTTGTCCGCGCTTTGTCAGACTATATACACGCGAGCTTCCCGCCTCTCATTCTTTACCTTCCAAAACGTTTTTTCGTTAAACGAAAGTGTCCAAATATACGCAAAGTGGCATTACATCGAAAAATTTTCAAAGGAATAAAATCGAATAATTCCACATACATAACTTGTAATGTAATCGCGCGCGCGCGAGAAGCGATACGGCTCGAAGATCATAATTACTCTCATGAATTTCAAATTCGACACTCGGTGCATGCACGTGAAACGCAACAGTCATCTGTCTGCCTCTTGTTCTTTTTTTTTCTGCCTTTGTCATCTCCGGCTGTTTAGACCCTTTTGTGGGATCCTAAGCTTTTAGCTTCTTTGACACGGCTGGTGAACTAGTTTCCGGAATTAATGGACGAGCGAAGAGAAATTTTTCGAGTAAGAGCGAAAATTGGGAGTAGCACGTGAGGCTTCACTTTCGTTATTAAAATAATGAAAATATTTATAGGGTGAGTTTAATTTGTATTGGAATCGAAATATTTAAATCGGTAGTTAACTTTAATACATATAAGTGTAAATATTTATTAAATTTATTGCGAAAAGTATAGATCTAAAGGCACTTTGCAGATAGTTATTTATTTATAAATTAATAAATAATATAAATAATAATTTATAACGTATTACTACCAAATTAATACTTTATAGTACCATATAGTTTAAAATAATGATCTGTATTGTTATAATTCAGTTTCTACACTGAAATGTTATATTAGTGAACAAATTAAATTTATTTTATAAAATTGTTAAAAAATATATTGACGAGTTTTATGTTTCTAGCTAGAAATTGATTCACCAGGTGTTAAAGAATTTACCTTAACACACAAGATTAAATGAAATTTATATTTGTAGAATAAGTTTAATGTTAAAAAATTTCGATTACCTGACATATATGGTTTCATTGAACTATGAATCAGACTTACAAATATACTAAATGAATACTGTAAAGTTATGTATGTCATCAAGATCGGAGATTACCTTCTTCTTTTTTTAGATTTGTAAAACTTTCACCACGCCTAATATTCATTATGTAATTAGTCATATACGTTGAATCATACCTATTTCATTGTGAATGCAAGACTAGGAAACAAGTGAAATATTTATAATCGAAACTTCTAAGTAACTACAGTTTTTCGAAATATTATTTGGGTAAAATTGTATCATATACGAACCATAAAAATTACGCAACTTTTAATGCACATACTTGCAGAACGTAGGGATATTTTTTATTTTTCTAAACTCTTCCAATTTTACGTCACTTTTATACGCACTAAATTCTTCAATGCATTATACATTTCGCAAGTGTTTAACGAAATCGTTGCAATAACAAACGCTTGAGCAATTTTCCAATACATTTCGAGCGTATTTGTATCTTCGCTAATTTTGCAGATGCACCGACCAAACTCGAAAACACGAAGTGGCGTAATGAAGCACAATCTATTACCGATATTCTGTAATGACATAACGTTTATGAGCATTGATCAGAAAAATATAGATATTATCTAAATGAAGAAAATTGCACAATTTTTTCTCTTTGGGGCTCCAAACGCAACAGACTCGTTTCATTGCCTCCCGCTTATAACCTTCTCCAATTTTACGGCATTTTAAAGTGCAGTAGCTTCATCGAAAGTATGAACAATTTTTCCGCGTAGTAAAATTTGACTCGACCGACGGAAATTGTTCGCATCTTTTACTCAGAAGCGAAGTATAATAAATAATTACGTGACGCTAAAACTGCGAAATAATAGAGCAAAGCGATATTATCCAAATCAATGATACAAGCGCACCCGGAAGGCGAGTATACATCGACGGCACCTTTTGAAGATGAATTTGTGTGGAAAATATTTAATTGATGTTTGTGTAAGTATTCAGTTAAGTGCATAATTGCAAATATACCTGAACAGTTTTTCGTATGCCAGAAATACGCATGAATTAATAAATAATTATTTCTACACTAAAGTGACAGAAACATCTGTGAATACTGTTTATGTAGAATCAGCATTAGTAATAAATTAAAACTTTTGAAAAACCACTACCGTATGAATTTAGTTAAGCAGTATTTGGTAATGCTCAGTAGTTTATGTAAATGATATATAAATAGTTTCATCATAGTGCAATTTTAAGTAGGTATCTATTACCGTGCAATGAATATCACACTGAATCTGACCGTTTTATAAAACATCTTTTTTAACTGTATATATACAATACTTTACTAAATTAATAGGGATGAGACATAATAATAACGCTACCACAGTAAATTTCTTTGTATACTATAAAACAGTGTTAACTACCATGCCATTTTTATGACGATAGAATATTAACTTCTATTTAGATATTAATTGAAAATTAATTATTTCATTACTAGTTATTTTCCATTGATATGCAGAATATTTTTATTAGTATTTGAGTAACAATAACTAGTAAAAGCTTTATAACATATTTTTTCAGTAAATTACTGTTGAACTTTCATTTGAAAATTAAGATAAATATTATGTCTCTTTACCTAATACCTATAATAATTTTTAACACAATTATTTTAATACGAACACGACTGTACTTTGCATAAAACAACTTTATATGTGTTCAAACACCCAGAGTCCATAAGAAAGGGTTGAAGAAATGTGCTGTATAAACGCACGAAAATACGGATATCCGCTCAGAATATCGTTAAGCATCCTGCAGGACGACATCGTCGCCAACCGCTCGGACCTAGAGAAAGTTACTGTTAGTACGTGCATACACTCACGTGTACTACGTATATATGCGAGAACACACGTGGCTACATACATATATATATACGCACTGCAGACGTCGTAGCTGCATAGTCCACGTCGCCGCAGCTTTAAAGGAGCCATAAAAGTCGAGTTGTTTCAGGCTCCTCGCCGCAGAATCGACTACTCCTCTCCGAAGCGTAATTTCGCGTCTCTATAAGTACGTAATGTATCGCGTCGTGGGTATGTATTATGCATGCGCAGAGGACGTTGGCGACTGCGACTTTTTTCGGTCCTCCTTTCTTCTTCCCGACGCGCGCGCACGCGGTTTACGAACTATGCACGAGAAGAGACGATCGTTATCTCATTACGGCTTTTAATTGTTTCCGTCTTGGGGAGCTTCGAGTTGACGGTTTTTTCTGCACTTTCGTTTCGTTATGACTCGGAGCACGCTTCCCCGGCGAAGTGTTAAAAAATCAGTGAAATATATAAGTAAAACTTGAGGATGCTTTCCTTCCAGTTAAAACTTTACTGCAATTTTTTGCTAAACGTTATTCTATGTTCTGTATGCACTTTTAGATGTTTTAATTGGTACTTGGTATATAATATTAAATTATTAAAGTATTTATCTTGGGGTAAAAACTGATTTGTAAGAAATAAATGATCGATTAAAATTTCTTTGTTTGGCTTATTTTATGGTTATTTCCTACTTACATAAAACAACGCACATGAGTGATAAATTTATCTTCGTAGAAAATTAATAAGTGATTGATAATTATTTTATTATAACGTTGCTTAAAAAGAAATTTACTTACGCAATTTCATCAAGAAAAAATAAAACGTAAACCGTAAACACTTATTTTTATATCATTATAATGTAAAATGTAAATTTCTAATCTAAATTAACTTATACATTTTTATAGAAACATTACGTACTTTACGTATATATAACACCGAGAATAAGTTAAGTTACAAAAGTAAAGAAAAGCCTTTATAAATGATCTAAATGTTGGAAAACTATAGACTAATAATTTCAATTCCAATGTATAATAACAATTAATTAAATTAAAAAAAAACAGACTTTTATGCTCCAGTCCCGCGGCACTGACACGCGTTCCGCATAATAGCTACTTACATCCCACGGCAACGTATGCTTTTCTTTCCTTATACGCGACGCGAGCGCGCATAGGTGAACCTTCACGGATTATTGCGATTTTACGGCGGTTTCACGTGTCGATCGCCATATGCGAAGTTCAAAGAAAAGCAAGGAAGAAAGCGTGCGCGCGACCGTGAAAGAGAATTTAATGAGAAGAATGGAAGTCCCACGTTCCTGGTCGTTTTCGTTTTCTGCGCGAGCCGAAGATCGGAGAGCTTTATGTCAAGCTTGTAAATTCCGCGAGATTCAAGATTCTGTTCGGGAGAATTTTACGTAGAGGCTGCCTTGTAAATTTGCCTGGAATTTTTGTAATTATGTTGTTGTACATTAGGTATCATATTTTGTAACATTGATTGAAAATGCATTTGTTGCAGAAATTTTATTAACATTTCGAACTTTTATTTCTGCATCTTTCAGTATAATTTAAAAATATTGTTATTGATTGAATTACCGTTGATGAATTATTGCTATATACAATTAATTGTATTTTATCAAAGTATTAATTCTCTTTGTTATAAATAGATATTTTAAATATCTTATTTATGGTAACGAATAAAGTTTGAAATATATTAAAAAAATAAATGAATATGTTACATAAAATTTGAGAGTTATAATATTGAAGTGAATAATACTTCAAATAAATTTATTTTTATTTAAGTAACACTACCCTGATTTTTTATGAAGAAGTCGTTTTTCAATACCAAGAAATAATGTTTATACCGACATTAAACAATATTCGTTGTTATGTTAACTTTAAAAAGATTTGTTTATTAAAGCATAATTGATTTCATACTATAGTTCAAAAGTCAATTACTGCATCTTTTATAAAAGTATTGTTATCTTAGAATGGATGTTTATCATGTTTTTGGTAAATTTATTTGAAATTTGGAGTAGGTATTTTATGCTAGAATTTATATATAATAAGACTTTAGAAACTTTAGAATAATATTTTTTAAATATTATTTTATAATTTTGTGAGCATTATAAATGCTTTAAAAATCCAGCATTTCTTTATAATGACTTTGTAATATTACTTTAAATTATCTTTTTACCAATAATGTACAGTTTATTCGCCTTTTAAATAGGATCGTAGTGTATTGGGTAGTGGTACCAGTAGTCGGCCATCTAACAGAAACTTCGTATTTAAGCTTTTATAAAAAAATGCAAAAAAAGCTTTGTTTATAAATAACCGGTTCTATTACACTTTAAATATATTCAAGTTTTTGATAAAATTTATATTTTTACTTAAAAATTTTCTAGGATAATAAATTATAATACGTGTTCCTGGTTTTAAACAAATATGACAAAAACGCTAGTAGTCGACCAGCAGAGTTTAATCCTCGGACGCTTGATCGCTAGTAGTCGACCAGTACAATTAAGGCAATACGTCACTTTTTAAAAACAATGTTTACGCTTTGTAGTGGTTCTATTGTTCAAATTTAGCTATAAAAGATTAAATAAATATCAAATTAATAAAATTAAATATTAACTAATTATAATGATAATTACAATTGAAAGTGGCTTTGAACCTCGCACACGAATTAGGCCGGATTAAATACTAAAATTCGCTAAAAATTATAACAAATCTAGTAATCGACCACCTGTAAACACATACCGATAAATATATAACAAAAATATTATAACGTCAGAATTAAATTTTTAATGACATATATCATGACAGCATTATTAACCTAGTGATTCTTTTATACGAGTTTATCTTTTAAAAGAAAATAGTTAAAGTAGCCGAATACTGGAGTCACTATCCTATATCATCATTCATCACTATCATAAATACTTAAATTCTAAATAACCAAGGAACCCATACAATTACATTTTACTTTTAATAAATAGACATTCTATTATATATCACAATCCAAAATTTAAAATCGCTATCTAACGGAATCGTAACAATCGCGTGTTTCTCGTGAGGTTGAGAGTTCTGTTGCATTTCCGTTTCATGAGACACCATCGCATGCATTTCTGCGCATCGACACGTATCGTCGCCGCGTCCCCGTAAAATATCTGAGACATTTCTCTCGATGAAGATTATAACAATGGATAGATATGTATGCGACATCCCCCCCCCCCCCCCCCTCCGCCCGTGTCGAAGACCGACTCGGTGACAAAATTGCGACTCCAGCTATCGTTTATGATGCGCATTCCGACGATGGTTGTCTTTGCGTGCTTCGCCGTCACGACTCATTCATTTATATTCACCCGTATATGAATTAATATTTCAGATAATGTTTTGCGATAATACCGTAAATTATTAATAATATTCGCTATTGCAATTTTGCTTTTTTTTTGTTCCATTAAATGCATTTAGTTTATAATATTCTACCTATCATATAAATAACGTTGAAATAGTACAAATTTGACTAATTTGAAAAAGTTACATTATGTTAATTGCAAAATTAAAGCGTATTGACGTATTGACTATATTAATATTAGACACTCCTACATAAAATGATCCTATAGCCAGAAAATTGGGTTTAAGTAAGACCTTCGAGTGACATATTCTTTAAGATATTTTAAACAAAAAGTAGCTTTTTTTCAAATATTCTTTAAATTTTCACATATGTTCATATATCCAAAATTGAAAGTATTTTGAAAAATTTCGGCCTATTTTACCATATATGTATTTTATCATATTTTATATTTTACCATATACATCGAAAAGTTCACGATTTTTTTAATCAAAATGAAGTAGATTGCCAACATTCCTGATGTACACAGAATTTTTCATACAGTCTAGAAAAACTCCTACTTACTTTCTATACCATTCTGAAAATATATGCATTATCATCAAAATTGAATACATTTAACCATAATTAAAAATGAGATCATGTTATTTAAATAAAAAAAAAAGAGGGTTTTTGTCTAATTTATAGCCTCTTTTATGAATAATTATTTTTCATTTGATCCAGATCAACATACAGTACCTTAACGATGCATATATTTCTTTATAATGCTAAAAAAAATATGTCCAATTAATTTCAAAAAGTTTCGACAAAAGCTAATGCACCTGGAATGTTTTGAATAAAGAAAAACATAAACTGCAGAAAAAAGCTGATTATGTTAAAAAAACGCACTTTATCCTTAATAAATAATCGTACTTCAAAATGTCATTTTCAAATTAAAAATTTGATGATAATCAATAATGCGATGCGTTTCTCGAAAAACAAAATAAAAAAAATCGATTTTGTGGTAAAAAAGAAATAGGGATCCCCCACCAAAATTAAAAGTACAAATTTTATTTATTTCACTATAGAGCACCTATAATTTCACTTAAAAAATCCTATTATTAAATTAATTTCGGAATTTATTTTGCAATTTAATAATTTTATTGTAATTGAAGCTTAAAAATAAATATATAAGTACCCTGGTAGAAAATTAATCTAGAACTATGTAGATCTATCTAGTTTGCCAAGGAAATAATCGAGGGCCTCGATAAAACTAGATAATTTTCTACCAGGGTAAGCATATATTACTTTTAGAAGGTAAATAAAATTTCGTTTTCTCGGTTTAATTTTGGCACGCTTTGCACATTCTGTGCTATTATGTAAATTCC